>VWPW01012043.1:107221-389712 GCA_013389825.1 Crypturellus undulatus | reverse complement strand
GAAGAGAAGAGAAGAGAAGAGAAGAGAAGAGAAGAGAAGAGAAGAGAAGAGAAGAGAAGAGAAGAGAAGAGAAGAGAAGAGAAGAGAAGAGAAGAGAAGAGAAGAGAAGAGAAGAGAAGAGAAGAGAAGAGAAGAAAAAAAAATCTTACTAGTAAGTAACTTATTGGAGATTCAGGAGACCCAAGTGAGCTGCATCAGCAGTAAATTGTTGGCTGTCCTCTCTATACTATTTACTGAAATTATCCAAATCTGTATCATTAATTAAAGATTTATTAGACCATGAAATCAACTTATATCCCCATGGAATAGGTAAGCTACATAGAAGGTAGAGACTGGATAAAATTCCCATCCTAAATAAAAAGATTTCCACACTTAATTAGTATTACAACTAGACTACTTGCTATTCCGAGAAGAGTAGTCTCTCTTTGTGTCTTTCACCAGAAATTCCATCCTGGACCAAAGAATCAGTTTCAATTAATCAACATTTTCCCATGAAAAATCCCCCAAAGGACATTTAAAAACCATGATAAGCTCATAGTGTTAGTGATTGGCCTGTCTTAATCATTTTCAGAAGTGTTTTACAGAATATTTAATACAGATGAGAATAATTAACACATGAAGCAGTAGATGAAGCTCATGTAGGCTACAGATATGATATGAATTAGGTTGAAATTATACCCAAACTCAGAATTTAACATTACTGCTAGAATTAATTTCATGCCTTTTGTAGTCTTTCACACACCTATATTAGGATGGGATGAAAATTGCCCTTTGGAAGGAGAGTCTCTCACTTGTGACAGAAGAGGAAGCTTGGATGACTAGCTCACACCCAAGCTCACATCTTGTAACTTCTAGATGAATTCCACCCTACATAAATAGCTGAGGGAAAAAAAAAAAGAGAGAGAGATGATAGATAGATAGAGAGAATGGGCCTACAAAGTGGGAACTTTATTTAAAAAAATGTCCTTGTGAAGGACATGTGAACAGTTCTTAAACTTGTATCTGAAACAGAGTTAAAGTACAGTGAAATGTATAGTAGTTAGTTTCTAACTTCTTTAGAGAGAGACTCTCTTTTGAGCCACTTTCATCAGAATAATGAAGTGGGAAACCTATACAAATTCTTATCAAAGCATGAATAAGTAAATTTATGGCACACAAAACGAATGTGGTCAATTGGAAAAGGAACCTGTCTTACAATCTATAAGAGATCTTGAGACTCTCTGAAATCTAGTAACTCCTTTTGCATTGTCACTAACAGAGTCAGAGCTGGGCAGAGTGCGACTCCTTCCTTCAGTGCGGGTCACACTGATAATAATACTTTTATTATCCTATTGGTACGGATCATCTGAAAAGATCAGTGCGATCACCTCTCTGGTGTCACCTATAAAAGGTCCTTGGTGGGGGGTAAAAGCAGTTATCAAAGCTATCTCAAAGAAAATAGATTTTTCAGAAATGCAATCGTTCAACTCGGTAGAAAATTCTTTTAACATTAAAAAATGATCAGTCATCAATCTTTTTGTTGGATGAACATAAACCATTGAATACTATTATGTAAATATATATCATTGCAGTACAACTGTTAAATGTACCATGTAAATTATAACAAAAAGCCTTCAAATGGGAAATAATTAACTTCTTGATGCTCTTAGCACCTTGTCCACTTAAAATTTACTGAAACTTTCTAACTCAGTTAAGAAAAATTTTTCATCGTGACAACAGATAACAGGATGTTGTACCCTCTTATATTATCTTGTCCTTGTCCTCTTCCACATGTGTAAACATGTATGTATATGCATGCATATATGCATATATATACATGAGCAATGTGTATATGCATACATATACTCAGACATGGATCTGTCTCTTTTTAATGGCAGCCTCTTGTGTTTATTTTTTTATGTGGTGTCTTTTCTTCCAGACTCTGTATATGCATGTGTATGAGTAAATGCATGCATATACTCGGTGCTCAGAATGAAGTGTTATGTCCTGTTTAATGTCCTGGCATGCATGATTGTGATGTTACGAAACAACAAGATAGCAGATCCTTTCCCCCCATTTTTGATACATTTAAATATCATGGAATTACTGGACCATAGGGTCATCTAGGCTGCAAAGGACCTCAGGAGGTCTCTAGTCATAGGGTCATCTCTGGAGTGTCAGACCAGGCTGCTCAGGGCTTTATCCAGTAGAATCCTGAAAGCCTTCAAGGATGGAGACTGCACAGTCTGCTTGGGCCGTCTGCTCTAATGTTTGACTGAAGAAGGAGCTATTTTTTATACCCACCTGTGCATCTCCTGTCTCAGCTTATGCCTATTGTCATCTTACCACAATGTCTATTCTTAATTTTTGTTTCTGAAATTTTATTTTGTTATCACTTATGTTGATGTATCCTGTATGCTTGATGACTTACTTTGCGTATTCCTTGCCATTTTTATTTTAATTTCCTTTGAATGTCTTTGTTCAGCTCTTTTTATATGAAGTATGAGTGAATGAGTAAGAAGAAATAAATCCCTCTATTACTTGGAACTTTAATGATTCTGAAAATATGCAGTTTTCACCAACTGTTTGTAAATTACTATCTCAAGAACCCCTCATGGTGGAGTACATGGCTATATCACAATGCCATTGGCATTGTGGCATTTGTCAAATTGAAGATTGTCCAAAATTGCTAATGTCTGTACAGTAGCAAGAAAATATTATGCTTCAAGGACCCAGCCAGTTTTGAGGAGAGTAAAAACAATCATTTTAAAGATCTAACTGAAAGGAATTAAAAAAAAAAGGCACAACCACTTTATGTCTTATCTTAAACCAGCAAAATTAGCTATTCCAGTGGTGCTAATCTTTACTTATATCAATGTGAACGATATGAAAACCAGATATTCACTGTTTTATTTTTTTACTGTTATATGTAGAGATATATACTATCGAAAGGAATTGATCACAACAATTGGGAAAGTGATTTGCAAAATCATGTAAATACTGCAATGTACTTGAGAAAGGAAGAGGCGTAGCTTAGACATAGATAATTCCTCACATTTCCAGGTCAGAATCTCCCTGTGTTTTTCTAACTCTCTAACCTTCTCTACTCTAATAAACTGGTAAAAAATACCTGTCGCTGTTTCAGCATGCCCTAAACTCACCATTGCCAGTTCAGCCAGAGGTCTATCATGTTGCTTTCAAACGAGTATCCTGATATTCTTCCTGATAGAAACTGCTCTTGCTTCTACTGAAGGCATACACTGGGCATCATATTTCCTTTCTTCAGTGTGATGAGTATGATTTTTTTGGGAAATCTTGTTTAAGCCCTGTGAGGTGACTCTACACTAGCATTTTATTTCAGATGAAATGCACACTTTTGAAATAAATACTTACAATGCTTTGCTTCACATTGGAAAGCAGTCTTGAAGAACCCAAAATGGATTTATTTGAGATGAAACTCAAACAGAAGCTGAACAGCCCCTCACTCTAACCTATCTTTAAACTCAGTTAATCATACCAGACTATTCTGGACTGACTGAACCGTCCAAACTGCCTGTGGTGTGGATGTCAGGGCCCCAACACCAGCTCTTTCATCTTATAGATTCATTCCTGTTGGGCAAAACTGCTGCCACCTGCTAGTATAAATAGAGCCTAACTTTGCTGAGGCATTTGTTGAGCTAGCTTGTAGAAGGGGCATAAAGGATTTCTTATCAACATTATGCAGTCCCAAGTGTTGAGCTAGGAACAAAATAAATATATATTTTTTCATATTTACAGCACGTTTTCTGATTTTTTTCTTGTAGGTCCAGAATCCTCGACTTTTTGTTTCTTAGTCTAATTCTACTCCAGTAAGCTAAATAGTACCAGGCCCATGGCCCAAGCATTATAATTTGATACTCTAGACTGTTAAATTGTTAAAATGGGTCCTGGTACACTTTTTCCTTTGGTCAGCTGGTATTACACCAAAAAATGCTCCAGCATATTTTGAAAGCCAGGCAGATCCAGGGATTCTTCCCAAAAGGCAAGAGGAGCAAAGCTAATGGGGTGACTGAGGTGGCCAAGAGGGTTTCACGGAGCCTAAGCAGCCAGACTATGCAGCTGCCTGAAAAGCAGGGAAATACTCCTGCTGATGTTGAATCACTGTATAACCAATGTCAGATAAGGTGCAGGCAAAGACTAGTTTAGAAGCAGAAGGCACAGGGACATGTTTACTTAGGCACTGAGTCATCTCCATGTTCAGTAAATTACTTGATGCTGTGGTTTTCACTCCTCCATGGCTGCACGGGAATTTTTGTGCTGAAGGCACCTTATGGGACTTTACTTCCTGGTCTGGTTCTTCTGAGATGGCTGTGATGTTGACCCCAGAAATGTTGCACAATATTTGTAACAGATCTGATCTTCCATCCTCATTAAGCAATTGAAAAAGACATCTTTACATTAATCAGAATCCTCTCCCTGATATTCAAAAGGTTTCTAAATTAATTAGAAAATGCACTGAATTGAAATTCCTAGCCCTTTAAATGCTATTCAGAACTGCAAATTACCTAGCCATTATTGAAAATTTATCTTTTCTATAGTATTTTTAGAATAATTTAGTTGTAGTTTTATGTGTAAAGCAAATTAGGTTATATATAGCATATAGTATCTGGTAATAAACATTTAGAACTATTTAGTTTCAGAGTTCAGCTTTCTTTTCCCACATCTTTCTAGTCTGCTGTCTGGCAAAGAGAAATAAGCAAGAGATGTCACACTGTGATGGAATGATCTTTTCACTAAATGTTCCTAGTGCATCAACCCACAGACATAATCAGTATTCTCCCCTCTTCCCTAGTCTTCAGCCACAATTCAAATAGGATTCTTATGTTGGATACTGATTTCTTTTATTTCCCTGTTTACCTTAGCAAGTATTGAGTACTACCTTTTTGGATTTATGATTACATAAAACACATTTTTTTAAAAGATATATTTATAAGTATATTCAATAGAGATGCTCAGATTAAGGTGAAAATGTGGGAGGAAGTTTAATTTGCTGAACCAAGCAGTTATGCTGCACAAGACAGGGATCAAAACAGGGAATTTACAATTTTAAAGACCTAACCTGTGAGTGTAAATTATAGTCAAAGTAGAAAGGTGTGAGATAGAATCATGAAAAATCGTAAGTATTATAACTTTATATCTACATTCTCTGGACAATTTTATTTACTACTACATTTATTTTCAAGGAGCTGAAGTAAATGGAAGATGAAACCATATTGTACCATTATGATTACTATTGTCCAATGTTATCATATTTGCCAACTCTGTTTAATCTGACTAACCTTCTGTAGAGCAATAAGTTTGTTCTATGTCAATAACCAAAAAAAAGACAATATGACCTTCTTTAACAGTCTTATGTTATGAAATCAAGATTAACCCTGGAAAGTTATATCTGATCTCTTATATCTCATTAGTGAGAAGTCTAACCATATTTGTGTGAAGAATTGCTCTGTTGGGATGCATGTGAGCTCACTTCAACTATGTAAATGTCAGCTATATTATCACAGGATAATTCAGGTAGGAAGTGACCTCTGGAGGTATAGTCCAACCTCCAGCTTGGAGAAAGTGTAAAGACCACATTGCCCAGGTCTTTATTCACCTGAAACTTGAACACTTCCAAAACAGGAGTGGAGATGTTGCTTAAACTTTTCTGGACAACCTGTATTAATATTTGACCATTTTCATACTGTTTTTTTCCTTATATCTAATCAGAATTTCTCAAGTTCCAGATGATCCTCGTCCTACCTCTGTGCACCTCTGAGAAAAGTTTAGCTCTCTCGTCTGCCCCTATTGGTAACTATATGTTCCTACAGACAGGAATGAGGTCTTGCTTGAGCCTTCTCTTTTTCCATCTGAAAGGCCCTACTCTCTGAGCCTCTCCCTGGACACTATGCTCGAGCCCCCACCTGGCCTGGTGGTCTCTATTGGACTTGCTCTACTATGTCAACAACTTTCTTGCAGTGAGGAACCCAACAGCACTGAATATTCCTGGAGCTGCCTTTACAGGTGCTGAACAGAGAAGAAGGATCACTTCCCAGATCCGTTGGATACACTCCTTAATGTAACCCAGGACGCAGCCGGCTGCCTCTGCTGAGATACCACCTTTCTGGATCATGTTTAAGCTGTTATCAACAGGATCCCCAAGAATTTTTCTGCAGTTTTCTCCCCTACGCCATGGAATATGACCAGTCTCACATGGGCTCTTATTCCGTCTCAGAGCAAGACTTCTCATTTGCTCTTGTTGATCCTCAAAGTTTTTATCATCCCATCTCTCCAGCCTGTCCATGGCCCTTGTCCTCCCATGTCATGACTGCTATGCTGAGCCTGCCATCATCTGCAAACTTGCTGAGGATGTGCTCTGTCCCCTTGTCCTAGTCACTAATGGAAATATCCAACAGTACTGGTCTCATCTAGACAGAGTTAAGCATTCAGATTCTCTCTTTCCACACGCAGATTCTCTCTCTATATTAGAGAGAGAGCTGTCACACCAAAATGTTCATTCATCATGACCCAAGCCACCACTTAAAGCCCTATCCGTGAATGAATAATTAATTTCTAGAGTGGAGTCACTAAATAAAATCATTTTTTTAATGCAGGGGTAACATTGCTTCAGTGGATGCATACAAGACCAGAGGACTTAAGTGGGCTTCATGCTGCTTTAAATGACAGAGAAATCTTCCTTTGTGACATCTTCGTGGGGAAATCCTTCAGGCATTGTATGATCAATGGCCATTTTACTAGTAAATCACCATGAAAATGAAACCAGTGGTTTACAGCTCTTGCGTCTTTAGACCATTCAAGACCATACAAATAATTTATAATGGTTCACTCAGTTAATTGAACATAGTAGTTAGAATATAGTATGCAGTACATAGGAATATAGTATGTACATTTTGTTTTAATCAGGATGAGCAATTTGTATCAGTGGGATTACACCTGACTTTCTACCACCAGGGAAAAAAAAATCTTTTGAGTAAATCTCTCCTTCTATATATGCCACGCCATGTATTTGAACTGGAATTAGTATCTCCTAGACATCAGTACAGAAAGACTATTTTAATCCATTAGTGGCAGATGGCAGGCTAGTCATTGGTTCACTTTGCTGTCATGTCTCTACAGTTCGTTTTTAATCTGGTCAACTGTGTTTACCAGGATAGCTCTCAAATCTACTCCCAGACCCTGACATTTTGAAACAATCAACCTGGGTTATAAGAGAAATGCATTTAGATAAATTAATGAAATGCCTTCCACGAAGAAACATTTTCTGAGATTTGCTCACTGAGAAATTCACAAAGGAAAATATTATTGCTGACAAAAACTGCAGTAGATGAACAGTTTTGAGATCCAGAATGCTGAACAGGGATAAAAATCAGAAAGACGTTTTTCTTTTTACCTGCAGCAAAAGAAGAAGAAAAGGTCACTTGCCAAAAGGACAGCTGAAATAGAATTAGTTTTCAAATTATAAGATTAAAGAGTGTTTCCTTGAAGAGAGTGTTATTATAAAGTGCTTAAAGAAAGAGAAGAGATTAAAACATATGGAAGATCTAATCTCAGCAAAGATAAACTCTGTATCCTATAGGTTATAAGGGTTTCTGTGAGCTTTGTTTGCCAGTAGGGTTTCATAAACCACAAAAGGCTGAAATCTTCGTTTCAGATATGATTTTTTTTCTCATGTGCAGGGGTAACTCACCTCTTTTTCATTTTGAACTGGTGAAAATGGAACAAAGCTGCTAAACAGAAGAAAGAAAAATTACTTCGAGAAATCTCTCTAACATAACTTGGGCATTTTAGAATGTCCAGACCAGATTCTGATGCCGTTTTGACTGGTGTAAATCCTCAGTATGGGTGGCTAAATGTTCTCCTTTGCTATTTACAGAGGAGTTTGTGTGACTATTTACATTGCTTTTTAATAAAAGAAAGTACTTATCATATGCAAATCCGGCATTTCATGGTAAACAATGTACCCTCTGAACCACAGGGCACCACACCTCCTGCTCTGTGTTGTCAAATGGCTTTCAAAACACATGGCAAGGATTTCTATAATATTCAAGGGTATTAACCATTGAACTCCCATTACTATTTGTTGATTTCTTTCTCTGCATTATATTGCCTCTTAAATTAACTGGCAAAAGGGAAGGAAATAAAGTTTAAGTAAAGGAGAAGTCCTGCGACAATGCTTTGCTGGGCTGCTAAAACATGTCAGTGAGTCTCATATCCTGGACTTTGCGTTTGCTGCTTTTGCAATCCTTGAGCTTATGTGTCAGCCTATTGCTCCAGACAGCTGTGGTCCCTCTGCGCTCCAGAATATTGGTTTCTCCATTCCAGCTTCTGAGGGTACCCGCTATGCCTCTGCCATAATGAAGACATTAAACAGTATCGGCCCCAGTGCTGACCCGTGGGATGGCACTACCCACCGGTCACCAGCTGGACATCCAACTGCTGGCCCTGCATCTCCATCTGCACGTTTCAGCTTTGCAGCGCAGTGACAACGCCACCTCTGCCCTATCTTGCACCAATATCTTCCCTTTATTGAGATTTGGCTACTCAGTCCTTTCTCTTCCTCTGAAAACAATTTGCTTACTCTAAATATTTTTTGTTCATCAAACCCACTGCATCTTCAAAGTGATAGTCTCATGTCCAGCAACATTAGCTTTATGCTCTGCGACTGCTTTTGTTTTTTTATAGGGTTGTGATTTAAAAAACAGATTTTTCTAAGCTATCTTCTAGACAGTTTGGGCTCTCTAAACCCCTAGATCAGCACAGTGATATTTACATATATCCATGTTCTTTTTTTTATCTTTTTTTTATTATTTTTTTCTTTCCTTTTTTTTCACAGCATCTTGAGCTTCTAGATTTATTTTCTGCTGAGGGATTTTTTTTTTCTTTTTAATTTTCACTGCCATTTTTGAAACATGGTAGATACAGATTGGCGACTTTGGCATGCCTGACTGTCGATGCAATTCTTCACTTGTGGGGATGTGCACAGAAATGAGGGACTGGCATGATTTCCAGAAATGCAAATGCACTTATTTCACTGCTTTATTCCATATCTCTCCCTTCCCAGGCATGTATATTTCATAACTGCTACATGTAGATGTTATGTAGTGCAATCCCCTTCAGGAAGAAAAAATGTCCTTGAAATACTAGCTACTACCTTTGGGTAGTAGCTGCAGTGTTTCTTAGTAATTTGTTAGCCTGGGAAAATTCCTATTAAAATTAAATTTGTGTATAGCAGTATGTCAGTTAGATTGAGGTACTTGCATATTCACCTCTAACTCTATGATTGTCTATTTTCTAGACTGAAAATCTAACCCTATACTTCAAATAGTCATATTTCACCTCCTTGTGTTTGAAGAAGTATCACACTGATTTTCCTGACACTAACCAAAGTAGCTTGATTCCCACTTAAACATTCTTCAGGAAAATTTTCAAGATACTCATTAAGCCTATTTTTCATTGAGAAGAATCTTTTCAATCCCAAGTAGCACATAAAGGGTTTCCAAAAGGAATGTGTAATATCTGCCAGCAAAGGACAAAACATGCATTTCCTGATCTCTGCAGACTGCCACAAGGCGAGTCTGTGATATGCAGAGATGAAAAGTAAAGGAGCTTGCGACTGCCTGACCTACAAGTTTAACAGCTGCATGTCACTTATCACCCACTGTTCAGAGCACAGCAGCTGGTTATCACAGTGGTACCCAGCCAAGTTTTCTATCTGTCTTTTACGAGGTTATGTCGTTTATCTCCTCTTGCCCTCTCCCTCCCAAACAACCTCTTTTTTTTATTATTATTATAAACCAATTTCAGAGTAATTTACCTGATATTTAGAGCAGTGACTGTAGCCCTAGATGTAGGATTTTTTTTACTTTCTTTTTTTGTTTGTTTTTTAATTGCAATTAGGCAACAGGTTCATAGACTGGAAGAGAACTTGGAAGGTGGGATGGCCCCATACATCACTGTGCAAGAACAAGTTATGACTTCTATAAACTGATTTTGGAATCTGTAGAATATGTGCTACAAGGGACAATGTTGATTTAGCTATTAAAGATCTACACGATCATGTCTAAGATCCCTTCTGTTCCTAATTTCTGCAACTTATGATGCTTTCTCACTGTATCTTAATTACTTGTTTCATCTCCCACTGCCTCCCCTTCCTTCATCCAGTTCTTAAAAAAGTGTTGTTCTCAAATTTTATTAAGCTTTGTAGATGTGATGTGCTGTTAGTGACTTTCAATATCTCCCCAATAAATGCTACATGATTCACACTACCTATCTTTACTCTGTCTATTCTGCCTTTTGGGCATCACAATTGATCTCTTTTAAGAGTACAGCATTCCTATTCTCTGCTGCACTCTGGGTTCCTCCACTGGCAGTATTCAAACATTAACACCCTGATTCTTTTCATAGGGGAATGAACATTATTCGGAGAAGACGGGGGAAATAAAAGGACGAGAAGAAATGTGTATATAAATTAATCACTCTGGGCAGAGAAGGAAGAGTGGAAGTGGGTTAAAAGACAGAAAAAGTAAATTAGTAGCAAGAGTGTAGTACTGTACTAGAGAGCCTATATTAATTTCAGACCTAAGATGCTAATTCCATGTGATGTTGCAGTGAATCATGTAGACAGACGAGCTTGAATTTCTTCTAAATCAGAGATCTGTGCACTGCACTTGATTGCATATCAGACAATATGGATGTATTCAAGAGCATATGGCTTGGTTAGGCTACTAAAACAAAGGCTGAAGGGCCTTTCAGGATATGATTGATTTTTGTATGCAAACTCTGGAGAATAAACAGAAGGGAAAGGAAAGAATTGTTTAAGGTAGAGGGTAATGTCAGTATGTCAGTAGAAGAACAAATAGTTATGGATCACCAAAGAATAAACTGATGGTAGAATTTAGTTCATGTTTTTTAATCATTAAGAAGGAGAGTGATGCAACAGCCTTTCTACAGCTGTATTAAAGATAAAGAAAAAAAATCCCAACCTTATTTTTGTTTTCTTGCTTAAAATCCTATGTATTTTGGGTCAAATAGACGTGGAGAGGCATAACAGTGAGTATTTACTGGTTCTATTATTTGTACCACTCACTGTTATGCCTCTCCACGTCTTTTGGGTCAGATCATCTTGATGTCAGAAAAACAATTTTAAAGAATTTGTTATATAAGAATTATGCAGAAAAGAAATTATATAGAAAACACACAGAGGTTGTGTGGTCACCTTCAGTGACCAAGTGGAGAGAATTTTCCAGAGAACCCTTACTGGAAAATATAATTTCATCACTGCCATATGACTGACATGCTCAAGCCATAGTCAATAAATATTTTGCCAATTCAAGGGGAAGACAAGGAGAAAGATGGATCGACATGTTTCATATTAGCATTTACAGTTTACAGTATTTAGCATTTACATTTACAGCATTTATTTTTCTCAGTCTGCTTTTAACAGGAGATGTGATATGTGAAACTTAGAAGGAATTTTGGGGCCACATACATTCTTTTAATGAATAAATTTAATCTCTTATATCAAATGTCTATTATATCAATATCAAATATTATCAATCATTTTATCAATAACCTCTTCAGTTAAATCTATGGTAAAGACTGTCAGAAAGAAAAAGAGTGAGCAGTAGAGAATGAATGCAGTCTAATGATCAGCTTAGTTACCTTGAATGAGGAAAAATGAGTTCTTTTATTTTCAGAAAGTAAATAAATCTGTGGATCTTTAAAATAGGACAAATACAATTCTTCTAATTCATAACTCATTCTCAGTGAACTACTTGATCACTGCTTGAAAACTGTATTCAAAGACATACATTGATCTTTTATATAGGAAAATCTCTTATTTTCCTGACAATTTCCCCACCTGTACTCCCTGATGTTGATATAAGAGAAGTAAAACAAAAGGTAGCCCCTAAGACAAGCCAAACCGTGCACATGCCATGGCTGTGACCATGATATTTGGTTTTGCTGAGGTCAGTGAAGTCCTACAGCCTTTATGAAGCTTGAGAACTGCAGAGACAGCGGAGAGAACAGTGTCCTGGTCCTGGTGACAGACTGTAGGCCATCCCCACCTGGGGGATTGCCCATTTACCTTTTCTGACCCCTCAATTTGCTTTTTTCCTAGCATAAGCAGTGCTAGTGTGATAATTTGGTAACAATATTTTTCCCATCACACGTGTGACATTTGGCTTTGATCTTACATCAGGTCAGTTGAACCATAATGTATCTTTCAGTGGGGCAGAGGGGCAATTGTCTTTATCAAACTTTCTTGATTTCACCAGTGCTTTCCTGACTTGCTGTTAATTCAGACACTGTTTTAGTTTCAAGTAACTTCCCTGGCTTCTGCCTCTGTCTTATTCTGCAGAGCTCTTTCTACGGCAGGTCATAACTTGGGTCATTACATTTCCCTCTGGGCTGTAGCGGACACTTTCTTCTATTTGTCTTATTCAGCTGCTGTGAAGTCTGCCCATGGGTAGCAAGAGTTTATTACTTTCTTTTCCCTAGTGTTTTTTTTTCTCTTCTGGCTCCACCATGCTGGAGTGTGCTGCTAAGCTATCAAACTCCTGCTTCATTGATTTCATTTAGAAGCCTTTTGTGTGTGTGTCTTTGCCAGAGCAACCACAGCATTATTCTCTGTCCTACACAGACTGTAATCCTTTATATTAGTGGTCGACTCTCTATTCAGCTCTCTGCTGCCTGACCCCGGCCTTGAGCTTTGGATATTTCTGGTAAATGCATATGATCTATTTGCAAAAATTAGGTTAATGCTGAATATTTTTTGTAGTATGCATTTCCTGCTCCTTCCTATCTATTTAATAGATTTTCCAATTAAAAAAGACCTTCCTGGCCAATTTAGCTGACCCTGCATAACATGGCTAAAGCAAGCTGCAGAGCATTGCAGGATGATGCACTGACAACAGCATAGCTTTTTTGTCCTTCAGCTCTACAAAGGGAGTTTGTGTGCACTGTTAAGTGTTAAATGCATATATGTGCATTCAACATATATGTATTTAATATATATGTATTTAATAACATGTTTAATATACATGCATTTGACATGTATTCAAGGGAATTCTTATTTTGTCACATGAAAAAAAAGTCATGCAACATTTTAAAGACATTTGGGGATGAGTATGCAGTAGAAAGTTAATGTTGAATAGGATGAGGCATGATATGAGGCTCTCTTCTGAACACTCGCTAATTATTCTCATACTTGGGCAGCAGCTGCGGCACACTGCTGTACTGCATGATGATTTACTTTGTCTTTCAGTACCTGTCACTACCACCATGTGTAGCAAGTGATGCCCTAAAATTCTCTTTTCACTGATCTCTATCTGGTTCTGAGGGTGAGGGCAGAGCAGATCAGTCATAGATTTGTTTTGTGATTGACCTCAGACAAATTTCTATTCCCATCTCACATAGGGTACATGTTCAAACAAATAGCCAGAGTGATAAAAAATATGTCAATTTATATGTAAATGTCAGTGCATTAAGTACTCGGGTGTTCAGGCTCCTGCCAAGTTGGCAATGAAGTCTGGGGTGTTACAAGGTCTGTGTCCCCTTAGAGAAAGGAACAACTTATTTTTGCCAATAGAAAAAATGATCACAAGTATGTGCAGAGCCTTTGCCAAATTTAATTGTTCTAAATCCAGGCCTGAAAAAGCACTAGACTGTCTTAAGAATCCAGACACTATTTTTAATTCAGTTTTAATTTGGGGATTAACTGTGGAGGAGGATGAAGTTTTGCCTTCTGGCATCTGAAACTACAAGTTCTACACTTTTCCTCTTTTTTTTTTTTAATAAAATTTCTTCAGTATTCAATTATCTCTTAAAAAAAAAACAAAATTACTATGTTTTTTTGAAAAGTTAAACTTAAAATCAATCTTTAATACAAAATAAGATGGAACAAAATAAAATATTTAACAATCTTGTTTATTTTTCATAGAGGGTGGATCTGTGGAGATGATTAATTGGTGATTTGGGGGCTTAGCCACACTAAGGCTCAGAGTAACAGAAAGGCCTACAATGCACAAGCCAGGACTTTCAGTTTTACAGACACTTCTACAGAGAAGAAATTCTTATGGAAATACACAAAATTATTACTCTTGCAGTATTTATCTAGGTATCTGAATAAGGCTGGGCATTTGTTTCTGAATATATATCAGCGTCAGACATCTCATTGAGGTTTGTCTCCATTTTTACACTTTGGAAGTACCTTTTTTCAGTACGAACTTCACAGTACATATCTTCATATTGTAGTCATTGATTACTTTGGTTGCATATTACATGGCCATACTAGCAGCTTTCAAAGGCTGAGACCCTTTGTAGGGGGATGAAGATGCTGTATATAGAATTATAATAAAATTATTATTAAAATTATTATAAAATTATATACATCAGGCACAACAGGATGTCTTTATCTGAACATCAGAACTTTACTGCAGGTAGTTAAATCAGAGGATACTCTGTGTAAATAGATGCATAAATACATTAATACCAAGATAACCTACAGTCTGGGATGCACCAAATGCACTGCAACAAGGAAAACTCTCCATGATTCTCATCAGGCTACTTTTTCTCTACTTGTATTTGCACTGGGGAGGAAAGGACTGCTTATACTTTAAAGATGCTGGATTAGAGGAGGAAAGGGTGTTCAGTGAGCTGTCACTGACAGATGGAGATCTGTCTGTAGAGGAAAGAGATGTGAAAACAACAGCAAGTGTAGAGTCTGCTTCTGTCATCCATGTACGGGGACAATAAGTGACTGGAAAATACCAGAGCCTTTCAAGAAAAAAGTATTAGATGAAAGGAAATGTTAACTGAGGCCTTACCAATTGTTTTTCACTTTACACAGTATGTATCTCAGACAAATATATATATATAATACACATATGCATATACGTATATGCGTGTGTGTGTATATATATATTACAATTTTATATATATATATATATTTATATAAAATGTTTTGGGGAGAGTATCTTGTATTTGATCACTCCAAAGTTTCCTGAATAATATTTTACTACCACTAACAAAGCTAGTTCATAACTTGCATTGCTTATATTACTCCTGAGAAAGACCCTTAAAGTTGATGGGCAGCAAGAACACACATCTGACAGCTGCAAGCTGCACTTACACAGGCTGTAGAAAGGGATTTCAGGCTGCTCACTCCATAACCGTGATGTTCACATCAAGCAAAGTACTGTACATGTAGAATTAAATGCTTTTAAGTGAGATTGTGGCAGAGGTGGGGAGACTTGGACTCCTGAAGTCTCCTGAAAATGTGTATTGCACCCATTTAAGGGGACAGAATGGAATAACCATATCAGATATTATTTCTGAGCTACAGCACCATGAATCAGGATACATTTCATACAGCACACTATCTTGCTGCAGATAGTAAAATTGTGAACACATTATGAAGACAGTTACAGTGAACTAAAACCTTGACAAACAACTGTACAATTCACTGAGGTGGAGGCTCATGTAGTATCTGCTCTACTTCAGGATCTCAGAGGGGTAAATGTGTGAGTCTGATTGATAAATGCAGTTTAATCCTATTTGTTTGTGTATATGTAGACAAAAGGAACATGTTTGTATTCTGTATTCAAACATCAATGTTTTGTTCAGATAGTCCTTGACTCTCATAAAAGCACCTTTGATATTGTTTTATCTTTCTCAATTGCCTAAATAGTAGTTTTTGTTCTCTGAGATATGGTGACAATTCATCTTCACTGTTGATTTTTGCTTTATTTTGGAGGTGTTTGAAGTATATGTTTCAAGAAGAAAGCTGCAAGGATATTTTTTGCTCCTCTTGGCCACAACTTTTAGCAAACATTTCCTTTCATAGTTTTCAGACTGAGATGCTCTGGTAAGATACCCCATTCCTTTCAGCCATTAGATTTCTTTGTGGTCAGTGGCAAAGTTGAAGAGAATCTATATTTCTGAGATCTTTAGAAGTCATAAGAATGTATCAAGGAAAGAAAAATGTTGCAAGATGATAGTGTTAGATCGATCAAGAACAGTTCATTCCTAAGGTGACACACTGCCATGCCCTATTGCTATTCTTTTCTGTTTCTTATACTAGGCTATGAAGGACAGTAGTCTTTCACCTTTATTCTAAATGCAGTTTTTGCTTCTTTAATAATTTAAAACATAATTTTTATAAAGATCATCTGGGAATGGTAGTATATTTTATGTATTGGACTGTGGGATTTTTAAAGGTTACAATCCTGATACAGAGAGTGTCCTGGGGTGAGAGAAATCTACTGTGCGATTGTGCTTAGTATATGAGAATCAGAAGAAGAATCAGAGTAGGAACCAAAACTATATATGGCTGTATTTTCTTACTTGTTGAAAAGTAAAACAAATAATGTGAATGACCAAAAAAGAAAAATGTAGAAAATCTGTAGATGCAGAAAAGCTTATATCTGCAAACTCTCAAATTATCTCTGTTCTGCTCTTCGACATATCCTTAGAAAGCCAAACTGTCATGACAGCTGTACATGGAATGGCAAACATTGCTGGAACAAGTGGTTGTGTAGCCAGAAGCCTGAGCATGAGAAGTCAGCTCTGAGCAAGTGAGGACCAGGGGCAGAGGATACTGCCTATGTCCAAGTGGGGCTTAGGGCTGCCTGGGATGCTGGTGGAGAGGAAGACTCATTTCCACGCTGTGCTTCCTCCTTCCCTAAAACAGACACTTAGCCGAGGTCAGGTGAATCATGCTCTGGAAAGGCAGACATTCTTCTATTGATCATAAAAAGAGTCACCATACATAGCTTAGATGAAGATGTTCATAATGCAGAAGCTGCGTAAAGGCAGAAGCAATATATCCTACTCTATGTTGAACTGAACACCCAGGCTAATTTGGGTTTCTCTGCAGTTCCGCATTGGAATAATTATCTTTATGCTCAGTGTAGCTGAGAAATAAACCAGTGAGAAGATCTGAAAGCCCCAATTAGGTTTTCAGCTTTTCCATCCTCCTTCTGCAGAGAGCAACTCTGTTGTAATCATGTTTATGATTGAATAGGTACTTCACAGTCTTGTGAATTAAATTATTTACCACTTTAAAAATATCAGCAGACAAATCTTGAGTTTTAAATGTTGACACTTCTCTCTGGGAAGCAGGAAGGAAGAGATCAGGAGGATATCACAGTGCCAATTAATGAGGCCAGGCCTTCAAGTAGAACATTCATTAGGTTACGTGGTAGTCTCTGCAAGCTGCTTGGGAATGCAGTCCAAAGCATATTTAACTGCAGAGAATTACTTTCCAAAACTTTGAGAATGACTGGAGGAAAAAGAAAATTAAATGATAGAAATACAGTACTTTTAAATAGCCTCTCCCCTTCTCTTTGTAGAATAATAGAGATTCTAAAACTACCACAGTCGCTTTAGGGTCAGGATGAGTTTTGACCTCTGTCGAGTTTCCCACCTTATTAGCAGAGCAATAGGCATAGAGAAAAAAAGATATTAATGAAAGGATGTCCTCTCATAATATTGTTTCCACTATTACAAACAAATGACTAATAACCTATTTTGCCCTCTGTTTAGCATATTGAGCAGAAAAGAACACACAGAGTAACGGATGGGAAGAGTGTAATAGCAAGATGTATGAAAGCACTCATAGAAAGAAACTAGAAAGCATTCTGCTTTATATTCTGAATTCTACATTTGGAAAAAATATTCCTGTCAGATGAATTCCTAGTTCCATTGGCAAAATGTGAACCATAGCAAGGTTTTCATTTAGAAAACTATGTTATTTCACTATTTCATTTAGAAAAAATATGATATTTCAAGTTATTGGAAGCATTTCATTGTATCTTGCAGGGAATTTACAACCAGAAGTGACATCATATGAAGTATATCCCTATGCTAAACTCAGTAACCTCAGTTCTAAGGTAAAGCATTTAATTCTCAGTAGACATAAGTATGGATGCACCATAGGAAGAGATCAGGTAAAACTGAAATACCAACAATGGCAGAGGCCATGCAATGGCAAAGAATCAATCAGATAAAACATATCTAGATTGTCTTAAAAGGAAAATAATATCCTACACAGTGAGTCCCAACCATTCTCGCCTAAAACAAATTCCTTACTAAAACCAGATATGGAAATGTGTGATCCTGAGAACATGTTCCTGGGTCTGTGCGTAAAAGAGAGTAGCAAAGCATATGAGAAAAAAAATACTATTTCCATCCTACTAGAGGGTCTATGAGACAGGTGTTGCATTTCTCTTTGTCAAACATTTCTGAGGAGAAAACCTACATATTTATTAAAAGTATACATACAAGCATACATATTTATATACATGTATATATGATATAGATTATATCAGGCCAGGTTCTTGTGCAGGCAGAGCAAGGGAAAGGAGACATTCAGGCTCATGCCGTGCAATGAAAGTCCTCAGGACTATGAGTCTGTTTCTACAAAGTTCCCTTTTATGAAAAGGGAGCTTAAATATTAAGGCTGAATCAAACCTCATTCCTTAGCTGCTGTTTTTTGCTTCTGAAGTGGTGACATGTGTGGGAAGAGGTGGGTCGAACAAAGCAGCAAAGGAGGGTAAAACTTTCCTCTGTGTCATCGCTGTGTCAGGCTAGAGGGCCCATACAAAGGCCAAGCAATACCAGTGGTGATATCAAGAGTGCTGATTAACTGGAGAAATGTGGCTCTTTCTCCATCCTGAGAACCAGGCTGTGCCAAGAGCATTATGAGAAAACTGTGTTGCTTTTCAGGGCCTCCTACCTTCTCCCAGCCTAAGACCACCATCACCCCAGCAAAGCAAATGCCAGAGGTGGGTGAGTAGATGAGTCTTCTGGAAGAGAGGATATGGCTACTCCATTAACAGGATGTGGACGTTGAGCAGGGCTTAATCCTTCAAGTCATTAATAATTTTGTTATTTTTTTTTTTTTAAATCTGCTTTATCAATTGCTACTGCGGGCCAATATTAACTTGCTGAATTATAACTCCCCCACTTAGCAAGAGAGAAAAGAAAGATGTCTTATCCCTAGGGTACAAGTCTCTTCTTTCATTAAGCTTGTTTTCTGGTCAGTTTACCTACTGCTCTTTGATTTTTTTTATCTGCCTTAATTTTATTTCTTAATCTACTGTGGTCCAGGGGGAGACTTTTTATACAAGGTTTAAGAAGATATATTCATCAAATAGGATGGTGTTCACATAAAGTTCAGCATCCTCTATGGCATGGCCCACAAAAGGAAGGAGATCTGACAGTAATAATTAAATATCACCCCTCTACTGCTTACACACCTGCACTCCCTCCTTACAACACTTCAGAGATCATTTTGTTTGATTGCCTCTGGTTAATTCAGATCTCTACTTTGACTTATTTATAAAAATCTTTTTAATCAATATTTTCTTGTCAGGGAATGTGTGTTATTGCCAGAGTTCCTTATAAAAATATATGAGATTGTGTAATTGGTGCATGAAAGAAACAGACACGCCTTCTGGCTACATTCAGCTAAGAAGAAAAATCACTCCTGATCACTGTTGGCATAAAATCATCCAAAAAAAGAGCATAATCTTACTGCCCCTAAGTGTTTGGTGCTGAATTCTTCACAGCCATTCCCAGTAATCGATTATTTGTCATTTAATTATCACGCAATGGATTTCAATGGTTTTCTGTGAAACTTGGAGGTTTGGGCACTTAAGGAAGGACTTTGTCCGAAATTGTTTTCCTTTCAGTGTAGGAGAGAGAAAATCCTGGCAGTGTTTCTTAGGTTGGAAGAAGTCCAAAATATCAATTCAAAAGATAACTGACACTGACAGAAAGCCTTCTTTTGTGTAGAAACCAATCAAAACCCATTATATTTCATCTGTTTTGTTCAAAATTATAACTATATTCTTTTCTGGCACCTGAAGGGACTCATATTTCAGTCCAAGTTTGTAAAAAGGCTGGTGAACCTTAGTGAACCTATCAACAAACATGTCCTCAGCTCAGAGTTCATAGCAAAGCCAATTTTATGCACAGCAACTTCTGAAACATGACAGTGAAAGAAAATATTCTGACCTTTGTTTTATTTATTAAAAAGATCAATCATTGTTCTAACTTTTCTAATGTAGTGTTGAGAGAAAGAACTTCCCTAAGCAGTTTCTAAGTCAGGCAGGACTTTATGTTTTTTCTCTCCTAAATGTTTGTTTCTCTTCTGCTTAGTTGCAGAATCTTCCAATTAGTTACAGGAGGATATCAGACTACTAGCAATGCTTCACTCACTGGACTTAAGAGATTTTTTATATTTTAGCACACTATGCATGCATTTATTCCTCTATTTGCATTTCTCCACACTGAATATTGCTTAAAATAGATGACACGAAGACTGTGGAACACAGTGAGATGTGCATCGGCGATGTTCATCCACCCATTGTGTTTCATCTCTGAGATACATGCAATTAGTATCTTAGGTTAATAATTATAAAGTGCTCAGGATCCCTCAAGATAAAAATGCATAATATAAAAACTGTCAAAAGCTATCATTGATGATAATGTGGGCTTCTTGAAAAATTGCTCTACTTCACCAGTAATATAGAGAAAAGAATATTCTGAAATTTGGCATAATGCAGGAATTAATTAGCTTTCAAAATCAATTTCTGGCCAAGGAGAACACTTGGGGGTTCCAGGCAAGACCACTCACTAGAGACTGGCAAAGAAATTCCCTACATACTTAATTGGAAGCACTCTGCCAACTCATTGCTGTTTGCCCATTATGCTCAGGTTGAAAAAGCAGAGCAGAAAAGCTGTCAAAACACAAACACTTTTATATTTGAATCCATCACTTCATTTTAGAGTGAGGCTAGTCAGGGGGAAAGAGTTCATGACCTCACAATAGAAAACAGCTAGCAGGAACATGCCTAATTGTTTCTTCTCCCCTATACCCGAGTCTCACTCAGCATGTCACTTTGGAGAATAGAATATTGCAGTTTATAAAAAAAAATCAAAGTGGGGAATCTGTTTTTGCTATGTAGGGATCTTTTTTTGCTCCTTAAGCTCTAGCAAACTATGTGGACTGGTCTGTTCATAGCTGGCATTTGAATTAGCAGGAAACTCAGAAGATATAGGAGTCTGCTTAAGATATGAGACACTGGGGGGCTGACTTGGGCAATTTCCATTAATGCTGATGGAAATGATGTTCATAAATCACCCACACATCAACAGGGAAAAAGATACTTTAGTCTACCAAATGCTTAATGTTCCAGTATCTCCGACATAAATGTGATCTCTTAATTTTTGAAGAACTGCTTCTTTTTCTTAAGATATGTACAAACAAATGGGTATTTGTTCACTAATTCTGAAGTAGTTTCTGTTGGAAGGTAGGATGTAGCTTTTTCCATTTTTGTTTTTGTAGCAAAAATTGCAAGATTATGCCAAGAACTCCACTGAAAGCACTACCAAGTGTTTCCACATGCAGTAGTTCAATGGTGCCTGCTCTTCCTGGGAAGGGTTTCTGTCACACTGCAGATCTGTGCCAACCCCCTTGCACCATGGAAGGATTTGTGGGCTTGTTTTGAGTGTTAGCCATAGCTGAGAACTTTTCCTAGATACTTGCTGGAGTGAAGGCAAGGAGAGTTTAACAATATGGGCTCAGGCTATTCCAAGACAGATGAACAATCTGGAGCATGCTTAATTTTATTAATATGGACCTAATGTCTTTATCTATTGCTTTGTAAGTTAGTACATGCGGTGTAGACAGCAAAGTTCAGGACCACTGGTGTCGCTCCTCAGCTTTGCAAGATGAGTGACATTTGACTGCCGTCTATTGCCTGTCTTTGACATCATTTAGAAAGGCTCAAAGTGCCTTTCTAGAATAAATGCAAATGGGAATAAAACAATGGTTCTTATTGGCTCATGGCTGTGCTGAATCTCCTTTCTCAAATCCTGAAGTGATCAATTAGTGAAAAATGTGATGACTAAACGAAGTTTGTGCTTTGCTATTAGAACAGAGCAATTTATTTCAAGCCCTCGTCTAAGGGGCATAGAAGAACAAAATTCTACATAACTGATGTGGATAGAAAATCCTTCCTTTAAATGAGTTCTCTGAATCTATTTTCAGGATCATCCATGGAAAAGCATTCATTATTTGTATACTGCAAGAGCAATTCTTGTTTTCAAATCACTGACCAAGAAATAGGTGATTGTGTTAGTCCAGAAAATCATTTATTCCCTACGTTGCCCACTTTTACGAAACAGATATTTAGTCTTCCTTTTCAGTCTCACCCTCCCATTTAAACCATGTGAAAATCCTTGTGATGGTATGAGCAGTTGTGGATTCAGACTCATGGGAATCCAGATGATGTTGCTGCTGGAGCATTTATTTGTTAATTCTTTATTCCCATCAGGGACCAAATATTTAAAGTCTGTGACCTGCTTTGTCTCTGTCAGCCTGAGGCTTTTAATTTTATTTTTTTATTTTTTTTACATCTACTGAAGCAAATGAAACCACACTTCAAAATAGTTTTTTTTACTTCTGCTTTTTTCCCCTCCATGGTTATTCTAAAGGTTAGGCTTGACAATAGGAATATAG
The DNA here is from genome assembly GCA_013389825.1 of Crypturellus undulatus. Classification (NCBI taxonomy): domain Eukaryota; kingdom Metazoa; phylum Chordata; class Aves; order Tinamiformes; family Tinamidae; genus Crypturellus; species Crypturellus undulatus. The sequence continues at coordinate 367,163 of VWPW01012043.1, read as the reverse complement.
TCACAGATACTCTAGGCAACAAATGAGAAATGTTCTTTTGTGACCTTAATGTTGGCAAGTGATAATAACCAGTGAACCATGAAATACTGCTGCAATATTGTTCATGACTTTTCTGTTTTCTAAGATTAATTTTATGTTCTGAAATGAAGTGACAATCATTTATTATTCTGTTTTACATAGCTTCCACAGGGAAGCAAATATGAAAAGCTTAATTTTCTAGTCGACTTGCAGCAGTGTTCCTAGTGAAGAATCAGATATACATTTAAATATTCCTTTTTTAATGTATACAGCATAATCCTTTTGTTTAGACTTAGTCAGAAATGTCTGGTTTAGGATAGAGCTGGCTAATGTTGAAAAGTGGAAATTACTTTTCTCTCCTAGAGGTTAAATAGTTATGGTACTAATTATTAATACACTACGGGTGTGAACTTTGCAAGAATATTTAATTTTGAGCTACTGTTTCCTGAGAGCATATTATACTTTCCTAATGAAACATTTTCCCTTTTCTCTGCATCACAGTCTCTTTAAAATGCAGCAAAGAGGAATTCAGCTACCAAAATCTTCTTGTTACCAGCAAATTCTACTCTACATGTAGATTAGAATAGAATTTTCATCAGAGGAAGCACATATAGTCCTCATATCAAACCCAGTTCACCTTTCCATGTACATCATTATCTTTTCTTCCATAGGATGTTGGCGAGCAAACAATTTTAGTGCTTGATGGTTCAAGTCTTGCTCATCTTGAGTAGCATTTATCCGTGTCTGCTTCTGTTGACTTCAGTAATATTGCTGCTCTGAGATGTTTCAGGTTAGGAAAGCTAGGGAAAAGAAAAGCTTTTAATTTCAAGGTCAACTGGATAGAGGAATGTAGATAGTAACGTTTATAAAGTCAGTGCCTTTTTTTTTTCTTCAACATATAGATATGGTTAAATATTAAAATATAATTGCATTACCAATTAAAGGCTTGATTCTCTGAGGAGCTGAATATCTATCATTTTCATTAGCATTAAATTTCTCATTAAGTTTCTTCAGGAAGCTCACCCCTGGCCATGGGTGCCTATGTTGCCTACATTCAGAATAGGTGCCCTTTCTTCTGGAAAATTAAACAATTTTCAAATCTGGGTGCATGACATTACACACTGGCTCCTTTATTTAGTCATCTCAATTAAAGTAGCCTGTTTTTGGGAGGGTGCTAGATAGATTCAATGGGAAACATATATATTCAGCATCTCTGAACATCAGACCAGAGCTCTGGTAGAATCACTTAAGTGAAGGATCTGGTGCCTGGCGTTAACAATCTTGGGCAGAAAAATACTGATCTATGTGTTAGAGGCCAAAGGGGACAAACATTTGGAGTACTATAGACCCAGTGTCTCTAGCACAGCCTGGTATTAGTTGGATGATCAGACAATGACTAATAATCTTGGAGTTTTGAAATAAACAGATTTTAATAAAATTTCTGTGTTAATATTCTGATAAATACACTAAACTCCTCGGTGACGTGCTGTAGCAGGACTCAGGTAGGTTCCGGCTGTTCACACATTGCAGGCTGTTGTCTCCTAGTTTAACAATAATCCCTTTTCTGAAGTGATTGTTAAAAGCGAGGGTAAAATGTTAGGTTCACTACTATTAGTTCCTGAAATCTCATTTGTCAGGAATTAGATACGGTTCTACAGCCACTAGATGTGCAATAAACAGTGTTTATGTAAGGACTGAGAAATTACTTGTGCTCAGGACAGCTCAGCTCGTTATAACTCTACCTGAGAAGCCTTCTTGAAGATTCATAGCAAAACACAAGCTAAGACTAAATATAAAGTCAGCATCCTAGTGTGATTTAAAATAATCAGAAAATAAAGGACTCTCCTTTTATCTACTGAAATGGCCACAACTTGAAGTGGATAATTTACTGACCTGCATTTCATTTTGTTTCAATATAGTACATGACATAAAGGTAAGATTAGGTGCTGGTAATCAGAAACAATGGAACAGAAGTCAGTGGCTCCTCAGTGGTTATTTGTACAGCTTTTAAAAACATGTTACATTCAAGGAAATTCAAAAGAAAGCTAGATGCTGTAATTCAGAAAACAGCTTTATGAAATGATCAAAGGCTTCCAGACTCCAGGCTAACAAAAGGAAGAGATGTTCATTTGCATGAGCTGCCTTTGGTAAGAAAGAGCCCCTTACAATATTGCATATGCAGATCCCCCCACTGCAAAACAACGCTATTCCAGAACATCTGAAATTCAACGGAGAATGGATCCTCAGGCCTAAAGACTGTCAGAGTAACTCAGGAAACTAAAGGTTAATTTTGAGACACCCTTATTCGACTTCCTGGGTGTCATGGTGGACAAGCAGTCCATGAGGCAGCAGCGTGCTCTCGTGGCCAAGAATGTGGCCATGAGTGGGATGCTCCTCCATAAGAGGAGCGTCTCCAGCAGGTCGAGAGAGGTGATCCTGCCCCTCTGCTCAGCCCTGGTGAGTAGAGTGGAGTATTGTGTCCAGTTCTGGGCCCCACAGTGCAAGAGGGATGTGGAGCTGCTGGAGAGAGTCCAGCGCAGGGCCACGAGGATGATCAGGGGCCTGGAACATCTGCCCTGTGAGAAGAGGCTGAGGGAGCTGGGCCTGTTCAGCCTGGAGAAGAGAAGGCTGAGAGGGGACCTGATCAGTGTACGTAAATAGCTTAAGGGAAGGAGTGAGGAGGATGGGGCTGGCCTCTGTTCAGTGGTGGCCACTGACAGAACTAGAGGAAATGGCCACAAGCTGAAGCACCAAAAGTTCCACAGGAACTTAAGGAAAAAAAATCTTGGCAGTGAGGGTGACAGAGCACTGGAACAGGCTGCCCAGAGAGGTTGTGGAATCTCGTCTGGAGATACTCAAAACCTGCTTGGACACAATCCTGTGTAACATGCTCTAGGTGATCCTGTGTTTGCAGGGAGGTTGGGCTAGATGATCTCTAAAGGTCCTTTCCAACCTTAATGATTCTATGATTTGTTTTATCCTATTTCACAGATGTCTATAATGTGGAGATTCAAGCAAATCATGGATTATGCAAGCATGACATGCAGCGGTTTTATTTAAACCACTCCGTTTTTACTATGTAATCCTCTTGAGTCTCCCTAAAAGAAGTACAAACAAGATTGACAAGTGAAAAGAATACTTTCCATACAGAAAAGAGAAATTTGCTCCACAGTCAGGTAAAAATTGACATAGATAGGACAATTTTTGTAGGGCAGTCAATCAGTTTGTCTATACACATTTTTCCATACCTGCTAAGATGTTTCTGTATTTCAAATCAGTTTCCCTGAAGTTAAACTTGCAGGAGTTCAGACTTACAAGCATGCAGAGAGGAAAAATCTCAAGCTGAAGTCAAATGAAAGTTTTGGATCCAACCATCCAGTAAATGTGGTCTTAAGGTACACACTCAAATACTGATAGCTCTCTCAAGCTGTGTTCTGGGGCCCATGTTCTTTTTGGGAATAGATCTAGGCCTTAAGTTGTTGAATCATTTTGGCACTCTGAAACATTAATCCAACAGTGTGATATAATAGCCACCTACATCCACTATTCCACAACTCATACCAATTTCAACAGAAATTTGGACACATCATCATGTACAATAGCAATCTTCAATTGCTGGAAATGTTCAGAATAAGTAGATATCATTTGAGTACTCATGGATATCAAATAACAAGATCCTGTATAAGTGTACCAAAGAAAACAGAGTATTTTTTATTTATTTAAAAATCTATTTCTTTGTTTATTGGAACAACCACCTCTGCACTGTAAGTTTTCTGTGTGAGAACTCCACCCCCAGCAAATAAGAGACAAAGAGTTATTGAAGGATTGATTTCCTGCTCGAATTTTAATGATTCATATATATTTTTCCTGTATATAAATAAGTTGTACCTGGACCAGAACAAAAAATAAAGCAAAATCATGAAATTATTACATTTTCTCTGTTGGATATCACTTTTTTATATTATTAGTTTTCTCATAGAAGCAAGAAGTTGTATTTTGGTGGAAATAAACAGATTTCTCTGAGTGGCAAATGAAACTTGTTTGTCACTGCAGAGGGCAGAGCTGAAGGTCAGAGCAGAAACTCCACTTGCTGTGACACATTCTCATGAGCTGGATCATCTCCTGTGATTGACAAAGCTGACATCTGCAAGAAAGGGAGTGAAGGTGAAGGGACAGCAGATTTCCTTATTCTTCTGGAGAGGAGGAGGAAGGTAAAAGAGAGGCTGATACTAGGGACCTCTAAAAATGAATTTAATATTAAAAAAAAAAAAAATAGCAGGCTTTGTCAGAGCCCAAGGTTGAGCCCTTATCTGGTAGAGGAACAGATTCTTTCCAATGGACTCTAATTAGCTGCTACTGTAGTGGTTTTCTCTACACCCTGCTGAGGTTCAGGGCCTTTGTTTTTAATGCAAGGGAGTTTAAGGTGTGTGGTATCTGGAAATGAAGGTGAGAAGTTTTTTTTTTTTTTGCCATTGAGATAAATATATAAAGAGGGGAAGCTGCATTCAGGTTCCTCCAAAATGAAACAGTCCAGACTAAGATCTTGCAGCAGAGTGAAATGAGCCTCAGGTATATCTTGAAATCATCAAAGACTGACTTGAAACATCAGTTTTGTTGTCTTACTTTGATTTCACAGTGAAACTCTTTCATTTCTCCTTCTTTTGATTCATCTAGCTGCCCTAAAGTTTTCACCATGTTTTCTTCACAGGCAAACACCCTGTTCTATGGAAGACAAATGAGAATCAGTAAATATGCTCTCTTTAGACATCAGTAGGGTTTCGCACATACCAGTGGCACATGCAAGCCAGAGAAGTATGGTCTACAATAAACTACTGAATGTTTTGGGCAAATCCAGTTAGGAAGGGTGCAGTACTTAGACAAACTGCAGAAGGCACTAAGGTGGGAGAAGGTATGAGTATATTGAAGGAGCGGATTAGAATACAAAATTATCTTGACACTTGTGAAATGCTGTGATAAAGCAACATGTTTCAATAAGGACATATACACCTTTCTACATTTAGACATGAATAATCCATAGCACAAATATAGAGTAAGGAGCAAGTAAGCAAGAGAAATTCTGTCAGAAAGAGATCTGTGAATCTTCTGAAAAAAAGAGGCACCATACTGAGCTGTTCTGTGCATTTGTTGGGCTTGAGGAGGAATTTTCGGTTTGATCTTAGCCGCTTCATTTTGAGAGATGTGTATGTTTGTAGATGGTCTAGAAGAAAATTTGTGAGGAGGACTGAAGGTTTTGGAATACAGACGTATATAGAAGATTGAATAAAATGTGGTTGTTTGATTTAGAGGAGACTAGGGGAGGCAGCATAATAGCTTTTTAAAAATACTGAAAAGAAGAGTATTTTTATTTGTTTGTTTTAATGGTGACTAAGATAATAAATATAAATTGCAACCAGTGAGTTCAGGTTCAGTTAGGGCAAACTTTCTAATGGTAAGAATAGTGAATATGGGTTATGACAATTCAATTGCAGGAGATGATAAATTGGCTTTGTTAGGAGCTGGAGAGCTATAGTTTAACATGCTTTACGGTAAGGTTATGGACTAGATGATTATTTGAACCCTTCTTGAGCTGTATTTACTAGGATACATTTCATATTCCTTCCTACCATCTTATCTGTTGAGATTCAATAGTTACGGCCCTTTTTTATCATGGGTATCAATTCTAAAGTGTGTGGAGGTGAAGGCAGCTTTTGTTTTTTTCCCCTGTATTTATTCTGTAAGCATCATTTGGATGACTTTTCCTATTTAAAATTGAGTTCTCCATGTGAAATTGTCTGGAAGAGGGGAGATTAAGTTTGAGGCGGGGGGCGGTTGGGGCTGTTTTTGAGATTACCATAGCGGAAGAAAACAAAAATTTGGGATGAAGACTGAAATGGTTTGCAACATCTATACCTGTTCCACACTGTCAGTGGGCTTTAAATCCTCACAAAAGTTTTCTGTTTTCTGCTCCTACACTGCAGAGCTTCTTGAATTCAACCTATATACCTCTTTCTTTGACTTGAGCAATGTCTGAATCAGGGCCATCAGAATTTTCAGTTTGATTCGTGTCTAGATTATCCTCTTCTTTTTCTTGTTATTTTCAGCTCTTTTTTTGTCATTGTTATTTATCATTATTTATGAGCCCTAAGAAACAGAAATACAGCAAAATAAGACTAACTTCTAAGACTAGGAGCTATCTGTCTGGTTCATATTCAGTTGGGAAATATGCTTCTACTGCTGTTTACCAATCCCAAACTCATCCTGTAAATCTTAATCAGGTCTCAAATCTGGCAAGGAGAGATACTCTTGGGAGAGCTTTAATGATTTGACAGTACTAAACGTGTAGAGGACAAGCAGGATGCTTTGTCTCTAGACTTGTAAAATGTGAAGCCTTACTGAGTCCTGTCAAGTTACACACTTTACATACTGTAAATAAGGATAACGAGGCAATAAAAACAGAAGCGGAAAACCTGAAAACTCTTTATTATCAAGACAAATATTCCTTTGCCCCATTAATTCAAAATTTCCCTGGGAGCTGAGAATTAACAAATCAGATGATTATAATAAATGAAAGGTCAGGATTTATTTGATATATTTACTTAGCTTTGGTTTTATGGGGACAAGAATCCACTTTTATATCATGAAAAGGTTTGGATTTGCTAGTATATCACAGATAAGAAGTTGCTTTATCCTCTTGTCAACTTACTTTCTGAAATAGCATGTATAACAATATAATCCGAGTACTTCCCTAGTGAATCATACCTTTCTATTATATCTTTTTATTATTATTATTATTTTTGAATGATTTGTTAAGGACCTTGTTTTCATCATTTAGTCTTTTCATCAAGATAAAGTTACGCATATTTCTCAGACAGCTTCTCTTTGCAGCTCTGCTTCCTCATTGCAATTGTGATAGCCATAAAATAGAATTTTCTAAAACTGGAGAACAAGCTGATATGCTTCATCCAGCAGAGCTGCAGGCTATTTTTCATGATTGCACATATATTGTGTTGATTATGATGAAGCCAAAAGAATTTTAAATAGAAAAAAAAAAGGAAACAATAGTCTCTGCAGCCTTCTGCAGCCTTGCAGAAGCTGTGAAGGAGATTAAAGATGAAGGTTTCTTAGGAAATTGTTATTGTTCGGAGTTATACTGAGGTAGGTGAGTATTTCCGTCTTTTTGCTGAACACTTGGTCTGTTATTACTTTCTCTTCTCTTAAGTTTGTTAATAATATTTTTGCATTATGAAGTGTATAACATTTTGATTTATGTGACAGTGTTTTTGTATATTCAAATTATTCAGTTAAAAAAAATACTGCATTGGAACTACAAGCAGCATTGGCTTATTAAGCAGCGTCTACCATTCAGAAATCTATTATAATGGCTCAGGAATATAGGAATGGGAGATCAGTGTATACTGAGAGAAACTCAGGTACAAAAGATGTGCATTAAACAAACTAGAGGCAGAACAAACCAAACAATAGATATCTTGTGACTTTCAAGACAAGGACACATATATTTGTTAAAAGAGGGGATGCATTTGTTTGCAACTTTTTATTTTCTTCTTTTTTTTCCTTTGGCTTGTCAATGAAAGTGATTTCTGCAGATCCCACAAACAAGCAGCTGTGAAGCCACTGTTCTCTGTAGTCTTTGTGTTAGCAATGGTGGGTATGTAGAGAGGTTTGTAGCCGGGCCGACAGCAAATTGAAGATGATCTGTACCTCCTTGTTCCTCGGGGTTCAGAGAAGGATATTTCTACTGACCAAAATGCAGCCCCCACATCTACCACCGATTTCTTATATTACCACATTTCCACAGCTTGCATTTGTTTCTCTTAGCATTTAGCAATGTTCCAAAAATTCCAAAAATGTTCCATTACCTCGGACCATCAGCAGAACAAGACAAGGTACCAGCAGTGAGTGCTGCGGAGGAAAAACCCAAAGAAACTGGGAAGCTTGAATTTACAACAACATGTTTAAAGTAGATCTCATTTACAAGAAATAACTCAAAATTAATATGAATTAACTTTTAAAGTGGTTCCATTAAACTGCAATAAATTCCATAGTGTCCTTACTGAGAATAAAAATGGTCTTAATTTGAATTAGTTCCCTGTCAAAATGGAATTAAATAAATAGAAATAAGTTCACTTCTATTCTTCCTGGGAGTGCTCACAATGCACTTCAGCTAATCCGCTTTCAAGTCACACTTTTAGTTGTCAGGTTCATTTTCCTGATTGCCCCTATTTAGCTAGGTCTTTGGAAATGGGCTGTAGTTGCAAAGCTCAGGTTAGGATGTGAATGTAAATTAGTGAACTCTAAGCCTACTACTGGGATCCTGACTGGGTCAGGCCAACGCAGCTTTGCCCAGTTAACCTCTTTTACCCTTCAGCAGCAATGGCTTTAACATCATTTTGCTGTTATTAATGCTGCCTCTTCCAGCAACTTTTTAAGCAAAGAGACACTGGGCTCTTCTGAGGCAAAGCCCAGCAGTGGCTAATAGCAGGGCTAGCGGCACTGCTGCTGAGGAAAATGGTAGTGACAGCAAGAAACACAGATAAAATTGACACTGAGGCTCTGACATGGTAAAGATCAGTTTCCAGTGAAAATTACTCCCTCATGTAAACTGGCAGCTAGACCATCGAGGGGATCCTGACACCCTTTATCCTCCTCATCACAAGAGAAACTGGGGTTTTATTTCCTTCTTTGGGGGAAGTGTATATGCTGTCTCACAGATTTGAAACCCAGCACTTCAAATCTCCTTTAAGATCGGGGCCCATTTCTCCTCATTTAAGTTAATAAGGTATTGACATGAATGGTGCAGGCACCTACACTGCAGGCTGAGGTGACTCACACTACGGAGACTTGGCAGAATCCAATCAACTCCCACGTGTCTGCTGAACACAAGCATAGCAGCGGTGACTCCCCTGTGATCACACTTGTGCATAGGTTTAAGATACGTTTCGTCACTACCTTCTGTCTGAATATGAGAAAAATCTTTACTGTGAGGGTGACTGGAACAGGCTGGTCAGAGAGTCTGTGGAGTCTCAAATCTTGGAGATGTTCAAAAGCCACCTGGATGCAATCTTGTGAATTGTGCTCTAGGTAACCCTGCTTGGGCAGGAGGGTTGGACTAGATGGTCTCCAGAGACCCCTTCTAACCTCACCCTTCTATGATTCTGTGTGAGTCATTAGAGTTACCTGGGGCTAAAACCATGGGAGAGCCCTCATGGTGTATCGGTATGCTGCTGTACGGTATCAAGTGAAGGTACCACCTTTGGGCTGCACTGGTGCAGTAGTCCTTGAAATCTGTTCAATGACAGGTATAGGCTAGAGATATATTGTCATCATTAATACTGCTATGGTTCTTTTCTGTTAACATTGTTTTAGACGAGTACCAAACAGTATTTGGTGATGAGTATCTTTATGTGCCCAATTCATGCATAGAAAAAAAATAATGTGGAACTGCATGAGATTTGAGATTATTATGAACTGACTATGAGAATTTTGTGGCAGAGATGACAATTTATAATGATTAATTAGTTCTTGTTCTGATGACCTAGAAGCTAAATCTTTTAAAAATAAATCACTGTGATTTATTGTTGCAGCCAAACGTTGTCATATAGCACTGATACATTTTGATGATAATATTAAAATAAATGTCATACTACCTAGTAATGCAAAACACAATAGGACTCTAAAACCTGTCCAAACATCCTTTTATCTCAATAATGCACATACTGCTTTCAGGGAGAAAATGAATGTGGTTGAGTCTCTGAAGCCTACAGCATGGCCTAGTCAAGCTGAATGAAATACATAAATGGTGTGGATACATAAAGGGAAGCATGAATATAGATGCATTATCTGCTTGTTCTCAGGGGCAATGTAGCTGGGTTTTAACACTGATCTTTTTAAAAAATATTTTCTTAGGCAAGAAACTGATTACCTGCATTTTATTCAGCTCTTCGGTGGATTTACTATTAAATTTCATATTTCCCTTCATATAGTCTCTGAATTCCAGCCTACTTTGCTATCCATTACATGCTGATATGAAGACAAATTCACTTCTGTTGTTGCTGTTTGCTTCACTGGATCTAGCCCTCTGAATTGCACACTGAGAATTACAGAAATTATGAGAGCAAAAGTTAATTTGAAAGAATTAGTGAATGAAAATCCATATTTATGCTTAATAAAAAGAACATGGAAAAAAAGAAGCTGAAGAAAATTTGAAGATGCTTTCTTAGGTAAAATGCCATAAATTTATTCTATGGGAAAGCCTAGAGTTTTTTTATTTTTTAATTGCAAAATTACAAAGAAGTTTCTTGGCATTTCACATTTTTAATGGCTCAGCCTTGAGATATTTGAAAACAAGATTTGGATAGAAACACCATTTTTTTAAATACATTCTAAAATACAGAATGTTCTTGTGAACATTAGTAAATCATCAGTTTTCAGTGTAGCTTCTATTGTGGTTCTGTCGTGCATTTCCTTCACAGAAGTCATTTAATAAGTTTCTGTTCCTGTTTTTCATCTCTAGGATAGAGACAAAACTTCTCATGCCTGCTCTTTTTTTGTATATCATCTCATTTGTGTATGTTATAAATGCTTAAAGTGAGTAACATCTCTGACTATCAGTTTCCTAAAGTGTAACATCTACTTGTCGTAAAGCTTAGAGATGCTTTCACAATACTTAACAATGGAAATGAGAACAGATAAATTCAATAATTTTTTCTTTCTTTTTTTTTAAGCAACAGTTCTTGCAACTTCATGATTAAACCTTGGTATATGATGTAAACAATATTTTTATTATCATATGATGTATGGTATACATACATGTGCCTATTAAATTATCTGAATATGTTTTTGTGAGTTTCTATTTCTTACAGGGAAAACCTGAAAATGTCATCTAAAAGACTCAAAAATCAAATGGCATTATAATTAACTTCCAACTATCATTTTCAGTTTTCATGAATTTAAAGCACATCTTCTTGGACTCCTGTATCAGCACAGAATACAACTTCTCTTTTAATTCACATCTGGCAACCAAGGCTATCTTTTTTTTTTTTTCTTATCTAACTCAGGACAGAAGACTAGAATACACAGAGAAACCAAAATTAATGGAATTTCTTTGCATTTTTCTCTCCAGAAAGATTTATAGTTCAATACTGTTCCTCTTAGAGAGCAGCTGAATTTGCTTTTTCATATACTATATACACTTGTTTTGCACTTCTTGGAGTGCTTCCACAGAGAAAATAAATGGTATTCAGAATCAGAATCAGAAATGATTTTCATGGGAATAATTCATAAAAATGTATAGATGTTTGAATATATATGCATGTTGTGGAAAACAAATTCAACAGCTTTTTATGTTAACTATGGTACATTCACAGTTGTTAAGAAATTTACTGGTTTTTTTTTTAATTTTGATCTGTAAGAATAAATTTAAAGTAGAAGTTATTCCCCTTGACAAAGTGATTTAACATCTCAGGAAATGCTTGTTCATGACATTGTGTTCTCAGATACCTGGTAGTGATGACAACATAGTAGACAAGAGTAGTGGAGACAGTCTCTACTGTGTTTTGAAAATCACTGTGAGAAGCAGATAAATTTGTTAAAATATGGGCGATATTAAGGACAAAGGATTATCTATTGCTTAAATGGCTCCCATATTCCTTCTTACTCCCTTTTAGCCTAGCAGAGGGTGTGTGATGAGGAAGGGCACAGACATGAAAGGGGGATAGTGAATACTCAGAATTGGGGTAGTGATGGTGAGTGTGGTTTCCATTTGGAAGTGATCGTATCTTCTCATCCTCAGGCGATAATTTCTTGTATATTTTATTTCTTGTGTATATTAATGTGTATTTTCTAGACAAAAAGGAATATGATCTGAAAAGAAGTTCATTTTTTTTTCTCAAGACTCTTTTCTTAGGACAGGCCCATCTGTTCAAGCAGATCCCAATAGCCCACAAAGAGTTTCCTGTTCCTAACCTTGATAGTTAGTCAAAATAGCAATTTTAAACAATTTTCCAAAGGGTTAATGGCCTCCACTCTAGCTGAGATGTGCTGATATCTCTTTGACAAGACTAAGCAGTTTCATTTTACAGTCAGGAAATGAAAATCTTTTTCTACCGAATGTGAATGCGAATTTTAAGTAGCGAATTAATATTCAATGACAAAGAAATCACTTTCCTATTGTGAGTGAAGGACTCCATGCAGAGTGGCAGGGCATAGTTCAAACCTTGGCACATAACCTTTTATACACTGAAAATATATATGTTTCTTGAAAATAGACACACTGAGAACCTATCTTTAAATACTCTTACTGTGAGAACAGTAAGAACCTAGATCTTGATAGAAAATGGGCACAATGAAATCCAATTAATTTAGGATGATGGTAGTTGTGGCTTACTAGGGTTGAAGGACAGTAAGATTACAGGAATAAAATCCTCATAAGTGGCTTGCAGGGGGGCTTTTGGCTTGTCACCATTTTGAAGACCGGTAGAAACTGAAACTGCCTAGTGCTAATGACGGCCATAACAATATCAGCACAGGAATTCCATTTCTTTAATTTTATGAGTAAAAAGAATATCCAATAGAGCATTTGCCACAGAGAGGCTGTGTGTTGCCAGCACAGCTAACTTATCTCAAATAACTTGAAATCCATGTCTAGCTACTTTATAAGTACATTAAGGATAGGGACTTTATAAATATCATTTATGTGTTTATGTGTTTATAATACCAGTGCAGGTGATTTGGAGCTCTTGCTCCTATATAATCTTTAGACTGGTTTTGGTTGCATGCTTGTATGTTTGCTCATTTGTATATATGCTGGTCCTAAGCAAGTCACTTGAATCTTCATACAAAACATCTGCAATCACTTTTTCAAATGAAGAACAAGCATCAGCCTATATATCAGGCTATCTGAAAGCGATACTGTTGTCAACATCCTTCGTTTTTGTCCTGTTTTTGCCACACTCATTTGTTCTTTCAACTTAGATTGAGTTACTGGAACAGTGTCAAAGTTTATTTCCATTTTTTGTCCACGTCTTGTATAACAGGGCATTGTACAAAAGTAAAGCTTAACTTGTGACACATTTTTTTTTGTCTAGCTAAGTTTCTTAGAAAAATTACATCAGCATGAGGTTACACTTACACAGACTATGGATTGTCTCCCTTGAATTTATACAACTATATAGTAGTTCATTCCAATAACTCAAAGTGTGAGCACTAAGTTGTGAAACAGATAATCAAGATCTCATAGAGGCAAAAATGAGAATCTCTAGCAGTGTTTCTGAGGTGTTAAAAGGTTTTCGTTGATGGCATACATGTTGTTCCACAGATAAAATGTTGGTATCATCTCTTCAGTTCTACTTCAAGTGTGTATTCTTAACCCCCTTGCCCTTGTCTTCAAGACATGTTTTGTTGTAAATTGAACTGAAAAATAAAGATTAAATTTGCAGTCTTAACCATGTATCACAGCACTCAAAATTTATGTATACTGATCTTATATATGCAAATATCCAAAGCTGTGTGCCAATGAAAATTGTGAGTTTATAATCTTTTTGATATTATAAAACAGCTTTTGCAACCACAAATAATCCATAATGGGTGATTTTTTTGAGTGAAACTGAAAAAATTTACTCAGCAATAAAGGACAAAAGCAACAAAATATGAATTTGGCCTGAGATCTAGTTCATTTTAGAGTGATAACTGATCACTATTGTCTAGTGGTTCCCTCTAAAAGTTGTAAAACTTAATTTAAGATCTAGTAGAAAGTTCAAGTACTCCCTTTTGCAAGAAAAGTTCCTTAATATTTTTGACTATGTGTGTATTATTGCTGGATTAACTCAAGTTTTTCTCAGTCTTCTCTGGCTATCTAAATATGTCTGGTTACTGATAGATGTTTCAGGGGTCCTTTCACAGAGATCACTGTATATATAAGACATATACACTTAATAGCATTGGATCTAACTTGAAAGTTTAGATTATCCCACTGGTAGCTTTTTTCCACATGTCAAATTGATCCTTTCTCCCTTGTGCTTGTTTTTGGTAGCCTTACCATTTTCTAAAAATATTGCACATTCTGCCTGCTTGGAGCAAAATCTTGGTCCCAGTGGAGTCAATTTTTAGCTTTTTTAATAGCTTGTTGTGAAGGACTGTATAAAGGCTTCTAGGAGGTCCTAATAAATTATTTTACTGAGTTCTCTTTTNTAATAGCTTGTTGTGAAGGACTGTATAAGGCTTCTAGGAGGTCCTAACAAATTATTTTAATGAGTTCTCTTTTACTTGTTTTCTTTTCTTTTTTTTTTTCCAATACAATAGAAGAATGCTAGCATATGTAGGACAAGACCTGCTTTTCTGTAAGTTGTTTTGCTCAGTCACTGCTAACTGATGTTCATGTGTGCAGTTTGTTTACTTTATGTTTAATTAGTATTTAAACCATTATACCTGGTGCTGAGGCATTATTCCTAGCTATTCCTAGAATCTATTCCTTTTCCAAAGTAGATGCATCATTTCCAATCTTCTCGGAGAAAACTGTCTTTAATGAGTGACTGCTTGTGGATAGTGTCTCAAAAGACAATGCACTATAATGTATTGTGTTTATTCCAGCTATTTCCTACCCCGTGGAGAGTTTTAAGCTCCACTTACATTTGAATGAAGATAAAAGTGATTAAATTGACAATTAAGTGTTGTTTATACAAATCATTTTTCAAGTCTTTGCAATGCCTAACCTGGACTCAGGTTGTGCTTTCGGATGTCAGAGGTCTCTTTGGAAAGACAATGTAGTCTAATGTGTAAGGTCAGGCTTAGAGCTGGAGGCTGAGTTATTAGACCTGCTAAGCACTTGCTATATGACTTTTGCAAGTAATTTCTATATCTGTCTGCAGCTCTATTCCCCTACAAGTGACATAATAATTAACTTATTTATCCTCCATTCCTCTCTTTTAGATGGCCTTTTGGCGTTCAGAGTTGATGTTCCTGTGGTAGAGGAGGGCTTAAGGTGCAATACTTCTCATTTTGGCTGGCATTTTATGACCAGGTCCCGGACCTAATCTTGCCTTTCAAATTGGTGCAAAGATGGAATCATTACCCTCAGGGAGTCGTTACAGTGCAGATGAACAGGGTTTACACTTGTGAAAATCATTTCAGAATTTTCTCCTCAGCAGCATTTGTGGAGTTTCATAACGTATTAATTCTGTTTCCAATTTTTGTATGAAGCCTTTCAATAGCCCTGTAGGTTGCACAAACCCCAAATTGACAGTAACAGGATTCCTGCTTTGTGAGAATGAAAAAAAAAGAAGACATTGACACTCATTCAAATTCATATTTTCTTCTCGTGCTTTGAAAGAAGGTGAAAATAGCAAAGGTAACTATTTAACAGTAAGAATTTTTTTCATGAGGTCGGAGGGGATGTGCCAGGTAGCTTTATTTATAAAGATTATAGGATCAACTGAACAAGAGGATCGAACAACTGAAGCTGGTACAACCCAGTGAAATCACTGATGACAGAAGTATATCTGTATTTCCAGTAAAACTGGGAACAGCTCTTAAGGTAAAGAGCTAACCACTCTGAATATGCCTTTACTGCTTACTGCCTAACATTTTATGTACTCTAGAGTGAAACTTTAACTAGAATGTTAAAAATCTGTATAAGTATTTCCCCAAACTCTCTTTTCTATATAAAGCATCTTTCCATGCTTACAGCATAAACAGGATTTTGTATGCATACCTCCTGTGCATGGTTTGCTAAAGATCTGCTTGTGTTTTATTCAAATGTTCAGTATGTTTGTTCCAACCTTTTCCCCTGTGAGTTCTAATGATTTTTATTTTCTCAGTACAATACATATAATAGTGTCTTGGTCTAATGAAATCAGCAGAGGGTTGAGCTATTGAAATTTCCATATTCTAACTATAGCTTGCTTAGGAAGGTCATTCTTGTAATGTAATTGTGGATCACCAGATGGCACTCTTGCAGGCAGTATATCAAATCTATATCTCCAATTGTAACAGGGAAAAAGACTATATAACTCACTTTACACTTCTGCTTTTGGTAATCTTACCAGGTTGCATCAGCTTCAGTTGTCATCTTCTTGATACTGCCTCACAAATCTATTTTCCAACTTCATGCTCTCTATTCAAATCCAATAGGTATTTTACATATTCGCCTGTATCTATGACTTTCACATCTCCTTCTAACTATCTTCTCGTTATGTGAAACTTAACAGTGCCCAAATTAAAGTTCTAATCTTCCTCAGATAACTGTTTTCACTCCTTTTTTTTAATTTTCCCCCTGGTCAAAAACACCATCATGATCCCTTCCACCCAAGTTTGATAGAGGAGTTTAAGTTGGATTCCTTTCCTTTCCTTCCTTCTTTCCTCATTCATAGTTGTTCACAACTCCTATCCGGACCAGTATGAAAGCTCGCATTATATAGAGTGCGAAGCAGTGCAACCTCTTCACTGACTTCTCTAGAGCAGAACTGAGCACATAACTGTGTTGGGGCAATGACAGGAGAAGACAGGTCATGTTGGAGTGAAAAGGTAAATCTTGCAAAGGGCACTACTTTTACTTTCTTGTCTAGGAGGAAGCAATATCCGGCTACAGGAACCCTCTGTAGCAAGGTAACCAATATATCCATTTCTCTACCTTGTAACCACAACAGCTAGATGATAAATACTGGGCTAAAAGCAAAGGGTTTGGAGAAGGCATTGCTATATGGGGGAGAACATCAATACAAATGGTCAATACGTTAGTCTAGTTCTAGAGGGGCCTGAGACTCTGTGTGTTAGGCAAAGGTCTAGATCTCCAATACCCACCTTATAATGCCATCCTTGGGTCAGTTCTCTGATCAGTCTCTCTACTTATCCACCTTCCCACATTCTCACAGCAGTTCCTGTTCAGTTACACCTCTCCTGATGCCCATATCTCCCTACAAATTTCCCTTGCTGCTTTTCTATACTGTCATCCATTTGCAGAAAACTCTTTGTTTGGTTGCTTCTCTCTTGTCTATCAAACACTCTGTCAGTACCCTCTTTGTTTTGACAAGTCTTTTAACTGGCACATTTCCTTCATTAAGAGTTACTGCAGAGCCTGCAATTCCATATAATAGTATGCAAACGTGTTACCGTATACAACATTCTCTGAGCCATTTTCCCTTCTGTGTCCATTCTCTTACATTTTCAGACTAATGCATGTAATTTAGTCTGTGTGACTCCTATCAGCTGCAAAGAGCTAAATCTTCACCTAAATCTTTGGAAATTCAGGGGTACATTGCCAAGTCTTAGATTATCTATCACTCTAATCAGCTCAATAAATCTGATTACACATTTTTCAAATAAATAATGATGGGTTTTGCCTGAAGCTTTTACTGCTTCTCAATCTGTATCTATCAAATGAAATTTTATGTGCACTTGACAATTGTTATTCCATTGTTAGAAATTCGGTTACTACTGACTGCAATAACATTCATTTGAATGATAGGGATGTAAAAGAATCTTCTCTCACACAGCGGTTAAATTATAAGATAACATTAGTTAAAACCCAGTGTCCCTATGACAAGAAATTGTGTATTTTATGCTTCTCATTCTCATTCTAAACTTGTTCTTAAAGCATTATAGGTCAAAGTTAAAGTACCATATCCAGGACTGATGAGGAAATCTTAGATATACAAAAGAACTTCACTATCCTCACCTAAAAATTATATTTCCACCAGAAGTTAAAAGTCGGAAGTGGACTAAGTTAGAAAATGCCTTAAAATCATGATTCTTTCCTTTTTTTTTTTCCAAAATATGGAGTTGGAGTTCATTCAAATTATGCCATTCTATATTTAACTGGATATTATATATACCTAGAGCTCAGATGTGTGAAATAATCTATGAGGATCTGAACACATCCATACCGGCATGCCTATCAGATGATAAACAGAAACACTGTTGTGGTGCTTGTAATTTACATTCACACACAAAAGCCTCTATCTTCCTGGTATTGGCCTAAAATACATTTCCAAAAATTTATGTTAGAGGTACGACAAAGATGTTTTTATACCACAGATTACAACCTTTTCATATTTAGTAAGTGAAATAAATAGAATTCATCTTTTGCCACTTAGGGCTTGATCAAAACTTCTCTTATATTCCTAAACTTATCAGTCATGCACGTATTTGTGCATGATGCTGACAAGAGGCTAAGCAGAGAATGCCATTAGTAGGAAGAACAAAGTGCAAGTGAGGGTGAAAGTGTCATCAGAATTGACAGTCACCAAGTAACTGGTTTGAAATGCAGATCATTTTAGTTTTGTGCCCAGACCCGGTAATCTGGGAAAATATTGCAAACTCTTTGGGTAGCTGGTGAAGGTATTATAAAGATGAAGGTATTATAAAAGAAGTCAGTGAGAATCTTTGTATTTACAAGAGCTCTGGCTTAGGCCTGTAGATAGAAGATCTGCAAGCAACACTCCACTGCTGCAAGGGAAAGCAGGCATTAAACCAGCATTGTTCTGTGGTGCATGATACTGCTGGGAAAATGAAACTCATCTGCTATGTAAACCCAGAGACCAGGAGACCTGTTATTAATAAAGACCAACAGTCATTTCTTTGAGATATCAGAGGCATTAACTCCAGCAGTCTGGGTAAAATCCAAACTGGCAAATACTTATCAGAGGGATACAAAGTATTTCTAATGAAATGCAAAGCTGGTAGTGATTCAAGTTTGGGGTATTTCATTGCAGACATCAATATGAGCTTATCTGAGTGAAGCAAGTGCACACACTTTAAGTAAAATTATACCTAGAATCCCAAGAAGGTGGAAGAATCTTTAAGCATATCTGCCTTGCTGAGAGAAAGTGGTCACATTTTATAAATATCTTTCATGTTGAAAGCATGTGAAAATTTATGTTCATATAAGCATTTGGATTGGAGGGATGTGTTCCTTGAAATTCTTAAAACTATTCATATTTGGGCAGGAGAGAGAAGAAATTTGGGAAAAGTATAATTAAAAAAGTAAGAATATTTCTTTTGATTTTTAATTAGATTTCAACATCACTACAAGGTGCAATATTCTCTATATAACATCTCTGAACATGTTACAATTTCTCTAAATCCTCCTGTTACTCTACTGGAAAACTATTGTAGTTATTAAAATGGATTTAGATGTCCAGATAAGCAATAATCTAGAGCTGCTTATCCTCAAAAGCTAAAAGCCTAGCAAAGCCTCCATTTCAGGTCATTAAATTCTCCCAGAAGCCTATGCACAGGTGCCACTGTATGCTCTGGAATAATTCAAATAACAGCTAGATATTTAAATGATACTTAGGAGGCTATCAGGAGTCAGGAGTTTAGGACAGGGAGGCTCCACCTAAATTCCCAAAAAGGTCAAGTCTGTTGAGACAGAATTTACTGCACATAAACAGAACAGAGAGCTGTATGCAGATTAGAATCACTTTATTCAGCACTGAATTCACATTCCAGGCTCACCCTAGTCTGAGTGATCCACAGTTTACATTGTCCAGGAGCCAGATCTAACCTTGACAGACTCTCACATCTCTTACAAAGAATGCTAGATTTCTGGAACCAGTGTGACCATAAGCAATGAGGACTCTAAACATGCACTCTAGTGAGATGATGAACCTCCAGAGACTTGTTCTGAATAAAAGAAAATCTTTCATTTTTTTCTTTTTTTTTTTTTTTCTTTTTTTTCCCTGACAAATATTACTCCGTCTTTCTATGACCTTCATCACAGAGGTAATTTGTTAGCATTTATAGTGAGGCAGATGGGTCTGCCAGTCTTTCATAGAAACTTTGTCATCCTGCATTTTGCAGGGGCTGAAAGACTTTTGGAAATTAGAAATGTCACCTACAACGTCAAGTTGAGTTAAATGTCCTTTCCCATTCATTTTCACTTACCCACTTAGCCTTAGAGCTTTTAGTATCTGCTGCCCTTCTCCAGCTGCGGTAGTGCTCGCATTGACAGGGAGAAGTGACAAGATACATAGGCATGGAGGCCAATGAGGTTCTGAAGGCAAACAGAAGATCAGCATTTGAACAGACAGCAGCAAGAACTTTGAAATAATCTCCTTCACTGAAAGGTTTCAAGGGAGGAAAATCTACATGTGCAGGGAATATGTTTAAAATGGTTGTGTTGCCAACATTCACAATCTTCCAGGAAAGCAAATGAAATTTCTGAGTCATTGAATATCCGGAGTGAGTTCTGGTGACTCCCTGAACAATAAGGCTGCTCCACATCAGGATACTTTGGACACTGTGTCCCCACTCAGTGCTGGCTCTCTGCACTGTCTAGTATCTTTCTGATTCTTTTAGGGTTACTAAAATCATAACTAGTGTTATGGTTTTAAATGCAACTACAGACCTCAAGGGGCCAGTGAGATTAGGATCCAAGAAATGCATTAGTAAAAAAGTTAGTGAAAAATCTAAATAAAAGAAGACAGACAAAGAGTATTTTGATTTGCATTTTACAGATGAGATATTGAGATGCTGAGAGATTAATTCTAGCTCTACACTTTTTTTTTTTAAGTGCAGTTATTGCAAGCACACATGTTAATTTCATTTGAATCTTTTCAGAGATAAACCTATCAGCCTAATGGGACAATGAACAAGATCTACATCAAGGAAAGACAGAAAGCTTTGGCCTGCCTTATCCATCAGCATGAGCCCAAAGGTGATCCTGTGTTCAGGGAGTATCATTAAAGTCAAGGATGCCATGACTCACTGTTCTTGTTCCTGTTTGCACCATATATAGTTTGCTAAAGAGGTTAGGAATTACCCCAAAGGGATTGTCATTCTGAAGAGTTTGCTGTTGTGCCTGGTCTTAGTGAAGAAACAGACACATATACATAAAACTCCACTGAACAGCTAGACTGTTTAGATAGCCACATGACACAAGATTTTAAAACAGATTCACACAGAATGCAAGGTTCGATGAAAGGTACATTCCTCACTGGAAAGTGTAGGGTAGCCACCAAAGGAAAGAGACTTTTTGCAACCTATGGAGATAAAGAGTTGTTTACAACAGTCACAGATAATGGCCAGTCAGTCTCCTATTTAGGAAGGGAAAAAAAAGTCATTTGGAGGGAACAAAATGAAACACTTCTGCCTGTCCTTGGTGATCTCAGGAAGATCAAGGTGCGGTAAGGAGGTAGGATGTGAGACATCAAGTAGGCAAATAAACAGCTGCATTTCCATGTCCTTAATATTACAGAATTGAATGATTGGAAGGGGCCTTTAGAGATCAAGTCTCATCCTCCAGCTGTGTGACCAGGACTTTCAGGAGTTTGCCCTACAGTTGGTCAGCTGAATTCCACTATGGGACCTCGTCCCCAGAACTTCACTCTGAAATGTCAGTTTCGGGGGAAAAAAAAAAAAAGAAATCTTGAAATGCTTCACTAGCTGAAAGCCCCTACATCTCTCTGAATCTCACCTTTAGGTTCATAAGCCTCAAAGCCAAGCAATAGAATCATAGAATCACAGAATCATTGTGGTTAGAAGTGACTTCAAGATCATGGAGTCCAACCATAAATCCTTCAACACCATGCCTACTAAACCATGTCCCTATGTGCCTCATCTACACATTTCTTGAACACTGTCAGGGACGGTGACTGCCAGTTCCCTGGGCAGACTGTTCCAATGCTTCACCACTCTTTCCAGGTAGATTTTTTTCTTAATATCTAACCTGAAATCTCCCTGGTGCAACTTAAGGCCATTTCCTCGTCCTATCAGTAGTTATTTTGGAGAAGAGATCAACCTCCCCCTTCCTACAACGTCCTTCCAGGTAGCTGTAGAGAGCAATAGGGTAGTTGTAGAGAGCAATCCATTAACCTTCTCTTCTCCAGACTAAATAATCCCATCTCCCTCACCTGCTCCTCATAAGGTCAGTTTTCCAGCCCCTTCACCAGCTTCACAGACCTTCTTTGGATATTACATTGGACACTAAATACTATCTGAGGAGACAGATAATCCCTCAGTATTAAATATGCCAGCATTGTTCACAGGTTGAGGCAGACTCCTTTGCATAGAGTTTTACACTTCAAGAAGATGGGCATGCAGAGCCTAAAAAGATGAAAAACTGCTCATAATGGCTAAAGTGGCATTAAGACAGGCAATTAGGCAAGAAAACATCTATTTCTGTGAGTCTTCCTAAGAGCTAAGGTGCTGACATATATGTAGATTTATTTGATTAAAGAGACCTTCTGGAGTACTGTGTCCAGTTCTGGGCTCCCCAGTACAAGAAGGATGTGGAGCTGCTGGAGAGAGTCCAGCGCAGGGTTATGAGGATGATCAGGGGCCTGGAACATCTACCCCATGAGGAGAGGCTGAGGGATCTGTGCCTGTTCAGCTTGGAGAAGAGAAGGTTGGGAGGGGATCTAATCAGTGTGTATAAGTACCTCAAGGGAGGCAGTGAGGAGGATGGGGACGGCCTCTTTTCAGTGGTGGCCACTGACAGAACTAGAGGAAATGGCCTCAAACTGAAGCACCAGAAGTTCCACAGGAACTTAATGAAAAATTTCCTGACAGTGAGGGTGACAGAGCCCTGGAACAGGCTGCCCAGAGAGTTGTGGAGTCTCCTTCTCTGGAGATCTTCAAGACCCGCTTGGATGCAGTCCTGTGCCACGTGATCTAGGTGGCCCTGAGTGTGCAGGGGGTTGGACTAGATGACCTCTAGAGGTCCCTTCCAACCTTAGGCACTCTATGATTCTATGACCTTCCCAGTGTTGTGCCCTGGTTATTCGATAGTACGTCCATATGGCCTCACACTGTGATGGTACCAGGCTCCACCAACTAGAACTGCCAGAACAACATCAAAGATCACTGAGTCCATGAAGTTTTGGGATGACATTCTCAGTATGATTTGGTATTTTCTGTTCTTTCTCAGTGAAAAAAATCCCATTAACATTTGCTTAGCGCAGAGAGACACATTTTTTAATCACAAAGGTTTCCCTTTGTCTTAGAAGGAAAGTGTTAGGAAAGCTACTTTGCTACTGCTGCCTCATCTGTATCTGCCTCATCTTATGTAGTGCACATCTTTGCTCTAAATTTGCTTAGAAACATATATAGATAGGTGTATACAGACACACACACATATATATGTATGATGTCGAAAGAGACAGCAAGATTACTGAAAACTAAGGCACAGACAAGACATTTGATTTCACTGTATCTTTGCCTGCAAAGGTACATTAATCTTACAAAAGCAAAATATTATTAATGGTAATTGACAAAAAAGAAGTAGGTTACTTTCAAACTGATTTAGTTCTCTGGTCAGCAGCACTGTGTGTTAGTACATTTACAGCTGCAATCAAAAGGCAGTAATGTATGCAATTGCTAGCTGTGGTAGCAAGGCACACTTTCAGACTCTATAGGCAAATGCGCATTTACCATGACTTCTGTTTTCAAAGTAGTTTCTTTTTGTTTGCAACATCTGTTGACAGGATCCTAAATACGGGAATTATGCTAAATCTTTGCTCTGACTGCTATGCTTTTGTGATATAATCTATTGCCGAAATATCAAGCTGAAATTGGATCAGGAAAGCAGACTTGCAATTGTGAGCTATCAAAACGATGTGGTGTTGTTATACAGTATAGTTTCAGAAAATATAGTGGCAAAAATGATTGCTGTGCCTATTTGTAAGTTGTGAGGCTATAAAAACAGGGACTTGCAAGGCTTCTTTTTTCCAATATTGCAATTTGATATTTTATGTGACCAAGGAAAATATATTTAATGAGGACCAAAATCTAAGTATTTTGTAGAAGAATAACTTACAATAATGGTTATTTAAACTAGAATACCAATACTTGGAGTTATTTTTCTTCTTCTGTGCAAAGATCCTGAAGGGGACAATGCATGTTCAATGCTCAGCACAATAATGGAGCCATTAGAGTCAGTCACTACATTTGCTTCACCAAATACCCATGTAAATGATTGTGTTAATTTCCAGTCTATCAGCTTAACAGTACTCATTATGACACTTTGTGTTTCAGCTCCAATTCAGAAAAAATGGATGCCCACTGCAAGAGATTTTGCGAAGCACCATGCTGGAAGGTCCTATAGGAGGACTGATGTCTGTAACTGAAGGAATTAGATGACATTGTAACAAAAGTTGGACCAGTATATGTTCTGATCTGGCTAGATCAAAGCCACTATTTATATTAACTGGACATATATCTACTTTATTTGCCAATGGTCCAAGCACACAGTCACAGCAAGGGGTCACAAAGAGCTGCCAGCCTGTTCTGACATCTCTTCTTTGTGCTTGAAAGAAGAATGTGATGCTCTATATACATGAAAATTATGTTTAAATATAGCTAAAGCTACAATAAAAATCATCAAAGAAATGTAAAGTTCCCTGCAGTCACTCTTAAGATAAAAATCGTACTGAATTTTAGTCACTACCTGCATTGCTAACAAGCCCCAATATCATTTCACAGCAGAGTAAGTAAAATGGAGCAATTTGCAATATAATTTGTATTTGAGAGAGCATGTGTTACCTCTGCTCTTAAAACTTGGTCCATTCTCCCTCAAAATGCTCACCGACCTGTTATAAATTGTCTCAACACAAACTCCCCCCCACTTTTTTTAATAGCTATTGAGTCTTGATAAAGTCTAGCCAGGATTTTGCAATTTTGAATCTATCCAAGTCCTCTGGCTCCAAGGAAGTTTTCCACTCTGGGACTTGAAAATGAACCCTCACCTCACATGCTTCCTCTAGCTTTCAGATACATCCTTTTTTAAAAGATTCTGCATTACTGTCTCCTTGGACCATGTAGCAGGAAAGCTGAAAATCTAGCAAAGGGAGGAATTTTAATTATAATCTTCTAAGTGGGTGTGAAATTTCTTTCTTAAACAACACAATAATCTTTAGATTAGATAATTTGAGTTCATGTCATAAAATGAAGTTCCTGATGTAAAAATAGAGATTATTGTGATGTATATACAATGTAAAGGCATTTTCGATTTGACAGAGGCATATTTTGCCATGACAATTCTTCCCACAGTTCACTTTCTTTAGGCCAGGAATTTGCACCATATACTGAGCACTCTGTTTCAAAGTGTCTGGATGTTGGACATCAAAGTATTAGGATTATTGATAATAGGGTTAGACATTTAATTATCCTACTAGGGACATGATCTTGAAAGCAAGAAAGGACAACAAATAGGCTGACTTTCACTGAATAGTCTCTTTCATAGTAACTTCATTAAATGCAAATGGGACTGTAGGGAGGAGGTTAATCAGTGTAAGGAAAGTTATGACAATATGTTCTGAATATACTGAGAAAGTGTGTTGCCTCAGTTAAATAAGAATGAGAGGAAGTTTTGCCCTTATTAAATCCAAATATTCTTAGTTTTCTGTCTACTGTTTTTTTTCCTTAAACATATTATAACCTGAGCATATTTGTTATTAGCTACAGAAGATATGTTTAAAACATAAACAACCACCTCATATTACCTAATTCCCTAGTTGAGCAGGGAGATGTCTGCAGTCATACATATTTCCTCCTCTTTTTGCAATGCTAACTGAGTGAGGAAAACAGGCAGTAATCTGGTTTATTTTGGAAACAGCAGGTAGTTTGATCTATTTTTATTGCAGATCATTTCCCAGGACACTGTGACTCTTATATTTTTAATCAAATGTGTGAATCGAAAACTGCAGTGTGACCTTTGGAAAAGACACTGCAGGACATCAGCTGAAGCTGTGAATAGTTTAAGTACAAACAGGAAGTTGACTTGGTTGTTCTGCAACAAAAGAGTGCGGTAATTTTTGGAGTAGGAGTTGCAATTTCAGAACATTTTTAATTGCTACATTTGATCTGCTATGCAGTATTGTGTGACAACAGCTAAGACTGAAATGTCAGTGCCCATATTCTGGCATAAATTTATACAGCGTGAAAGCAAAGAACCCTGTTGATTCCAACTTTTCTTTTTCTAAATGTTTCAGATTTTGTTTATCAGATTTTACTTTCAGGTTAAATAGGGAGTGCAGGGGCCTTCAGTTTCACAAAGCATTTAAGTGGATGCATA
Source organism: Crypturellus undulatus (assembly GCA_013389825.1). Lineage (NCBI taxonomy): Eukaryota > Metazoa > Chordata > Aves > Tinamiformes > Tinamidae > Crypturellus > Crypturellus undulatus. The sequence continues at coordinate 341,122 of VWPW01012043.1, read as the reverse complement.
ACTTTGCTCACATTAAGTCTATTTATGATGAAATTTTAATATGTGAGGGAAATAAAATAGGAAGAGATTTCACAGTGACCTATGCACCCAGGATAACTCAACCATTCTCTGATTCTCTGATTCTGTGTATTTTTCTAATTTGGTGGAAATATAAAAAGAAAGGTTGATTGCTGTCATATATTATAAAGAGATATTTTCAAAAATTCAGAATGACAACTACATGCTCAAAATCTCTTCAAAAATGTATGGAAGATAGACATCCTGTTTCCATTGCATGCCTTTCCAAATCTCTTGGCTAATTAACAGAATCACAGAATGGCTGAGGTTGGAAGGGACCTCTAGAGATCCTCTAGTCCAACCCCACTGCTCCAGCAGGGACACCTAGAGCACATGGTGGCATCCAGGTGGGTTGGGAAGATCTTCAGAGAAGGAGACTCCACAACCTCTCTGGGCAGCCTGTGCCAGGGCTCTGTCACCCTCACATGGAGGTAGAACTGCCTGTGTTTCAACTTGTACTCATTACCCCTTGTCCTGTCACTGGCCACCATGGAGAAGAGTTTGGCCCCATCTTCTTTATATTCTCCCCTCAGGCATTTATACATATTGACCAGATCCCTTCTCAATCTTTTCTTCTCCAGGCTAAACAGGCCCAGCTCGCTTAGTCTTTCCTCATATGACAAATGCTCCAGTCCCTTAATCAGCTTTGTCTCTCTGTGCTGGACCCTCTCTAGAAGCTCCATGTCCCTCTTGCACTGGGGAGCCCAGAACTGCCCCCAGTACTCCAGGTGCGGCCTCACCAGAGCTGAGCAGAGAAGCAGAATCCCCTCCCTCGACCTGCTGGCAACGCTCCTCCTGATGCAGCCAGGATCCCATTGGCCTTCTTGGCCACAAGGGCACATTGCTGCCTCATGGTTAAGCTGTTGTCAGCTGGGACTCCCAAATCCCTCTCAGCGGAGCTGCTTTCCAGCAAGTCAAATCCTAATCTGTACTGCTTGCTTACTTACTTGATTACTTAATTACTTACTTGCAGAGCAATATACCACTCCAGAAGCTTTGTGCTGCTGCTTGGGCCTCCCTGTGCCATGTACTGTGGATATCTTGATCTGCCTGTGAAACTAAGTCCTTTGCAAACACACTCCTGAGTGATTTCCAGAGAGAACCAATGGTCATTAATGAGACCAGAAATGGGTCATCTGGTCACCTTTTTTTTATTCTGTTTGAAGAATGAGCCACAAAGACTTGAATCTGTCCTGAAATCTGTTACAGTGTTCATAAATAAGAATGATATTTTGGAAATGACTGTCATTTACTAAAGAGAAAGTAATTTATGTGTTTCTATACATTTTTTTAATGTTACTTCATCAGCCAGGGCTGCATTTTGATAGGACCACTGGAAAATACATGGAGACAAGAAGTAGATTAGTAAAGCAGTGTATTGCCTTAGATATGCACTGCATTTATGTGTACTTGCCCTTTTCTCATGCCCCAGAAGTTGTTCAACACTTTACTGAATTAAAGCTAAGTCTTACCTTGTTTTTGCTGATGTCTTTTACAAAGAGTGCCTTTTGCAAAAAGTCATTTTTTGCTTTACTGTGAATATTTCGTACAATATTATCAGTGAATAATAAAGCAAGCTTCAATTAAAGCTCTTCAAATAAAGTTACCATTTTCAGAAACACCTCTTTAAATCTCCATAAATGAGTTAATGGTATCACAAGTTATTTGCTTATAGTGGTGTCAGTGTTATGTGTGTTAGGACATGTGAAAGTCATGTAGTACTGAAAATAAATTTGTTTCTGTAAAAAATTTCATATATTTTTCTAAAACACGACAACATATTTTAACCCATTCTCTCTGTCCTTAATCTAAGGACAGAATTGGAAGCCATAATGAACACTGCTACTTTCTGCAAGGAAAAAAATACTGTGAATAAAAATGACAGTTGTAAAATGATCTACTTAGTCATTTTCATCTCTGAAAAAGATGTCATAATGACAAGAAAAGCTGCTTCTCCAGAAGAGTAGGTACAAAACAGTGCACCTTCAATTTTTCCCATGGAAAAATCACAGTAATAATTGCATGTGTTGTCAGTACACAGGATTCTTATCTTCAAAATCCTGACTGTGGTGAGAATTTTAATAGGAGAAGTAAAATAAATAAAGAAATGCAAAATATAGATTCAAGGCTTTGACTGACCCCTTTATTCAACGGAGTCACTGCCAGGTTTATTGCTCTCTGTGCAGTGTTGCTGTTGAAGGGAAAATGTAATGACTTGTGGCTCAAGACTGTTTCTCAAAAAAATGCAGAGAGGTATGGAAATGGCAGCTTGTAGAGCAAGCAAGCAATTGTAAGCCTAGAAGTGCTCCCATAGAACTGACTGCAGCGGGGTGTGATCAGTTCCCATGATAGTGAGAGTGTTTTTACTCTTTTTCAACTTCAAGGTTTCAAAATCAGAATGCAGAGGATTTAAATAAAGTGATCAGACTCATAAAAGAATTCTAAACTTCCATCAAAGATATCCAGAAAGACTTTGAAATGTGTTTGTATATGGATATTCCTGCTTTTTTACAGTTTTACAATATCCAGTTACTTTGAAACCTTGCTAATTATTCTGTGCTACTCTCCCTTTCTTTTGCTCTTTCCTTTGCGCCTTCTTGGTTTTTACTCTCTGCTGTGAGCTTTAGGTAAAATGCCCCAATATACTAGGCCAACTAGTCAAAGATGCTTGATCAAAATGAAAGATTGTTTGGGAAAGCTACTACCACTTCCGCCATTGCCACCACCACCACTATTTCAAGGTCCACTTGTCTAGGGGAGATTGACCAAACTGATGCCAGCAGGCTCAGATGGTTCAGAGCTTCTCATCTGCCTGTTGCAATGAGCAGCACTGGAGCTCGGGTGTCAGGGATCAAGCATGGGCTTCCAGATTAGGCTCTTGAGTTTGCAGTAGGGATGTCCTGAGTCTGAGATACTTCTTTTTGAGCTCTGGATTTCCTATAGCTGGATTGTTCTCTCAATCTGAAAAACTCTTTATTCTACCCACCACATGTTCTCTCACAATCTGAATATCAAACTAATGCTTTTGGAATGAGAGGAAGACTAGAAATACCTAAGTGTAAATTCAAGGTATGCTAAGAACCTGTGATTTAGAGCTGTTGCATTTGGTTTTAGGGAATAAAATCGATCAAATCTGAAACTTTATTTTTCTAAAACCTCATTACAATCCTTTAAAAAAGATCATTTCTACAGGAAGGTTGTTTTTTTTAAAAATTATTTTTCATTATGCCTTGGGATACATTTAAAAAATACTAGAAAAGCTCCATGAACAGGAATTCCATATTTCAACCATTGCAAGACCATATAAATCCCAGAGGAATCTGGTTCTTTGTGAATAATACTATGTGACTAAGAAAAGACTTCTGTATGTAGCAAGACCTTCTGCATTAAGTTTTCAAGTACCTCCCATCACAGCGGGATCCTACTGATTTGTTAGACACTACAGAATTTGAAAAGATGACTTCAGGGTACCCTGTAACAACTGCCTGGGCCATGCAGTCCCTTAGTGAAATACCTTTTCAAAGAATACTCCATTTCTATTTCTCCTACTGTTTCTAAATGTGTTATTTATATTAAGAAATTTATAATACTGACATTTAGCATTTGGCAATGAAATATAATGTTCACTGGGTTAATTACCCTTCCTACACACATTGACAAGTACTAAAAGATATAGTATATAGAACAGCTGGGACATTTTTGTGTGGGATTTCACAAGCCTAAATCTCCTATGAGTAATGTGAGCAGCATTTAGTGTGGGAAATGCTTTATGACAGTATAGACTGATGTGTTTAATTAAGTGCTGTATACATACATATATGCTCCCTGAGGCCCCTTACAGCCTGTTCCTCATTACTGACTGTACTTTGTACATAAGGAGAGATTCAACATTTGCAAAACAATTTGAAGTGGTCAATGTCTTCTGGAATGGATCCAGAACCACTGAAAAAATTGGAATGACTTCCATTGACTTCAAGGAACTTGGACTTGGATCATGGCCCTCAGTCAGTAAATTCAGATTAGAAAACCTACACAGATTAGAGAGAGATTTCTGCAGCATTCTAAAATTTAGCCAAGTAGGAGTGCCAACCCACAGGAGCCACTGAAATATGCAGTGGAACAATTTATATTGCTGACTTCTGTGTTTTTTTCTTGTTGTTGCTTTTTTTTTATTTATTTATTTTCTACCTAACACATGATTTCTAGATTTGTGTTAAAAATACAGAATCTGAAAGCACTTACTGCAGACTCAGTCTCCTTACTAGGAAGTTTTAGAAATAGCACCCAGGAAAAATCCTTGGCCTTTAGGAGGATTGAGGGAGGAATATTTACAGTTCACATATTCTGGGGGTCTCACATAGGCCTTGCCTACCTGTGCTGACTGCCAGTATCTCAAACAGCTTCTTTATGGTTCTTTTGGCTCCTTTCTTCCTACAACTACTGACTTCAAGTGATTTTTAGTCTGATAGTCAAAATAAACTGGGAAATCTGAAAAAGCTGCTGCATAATTAGCATTTCCATTAAGCTTCTTTTTTATCTTTAAAAATTTGAAAGAGTTAGACCCATTTTCTTTTATAGACTTTCTCTAGCTTGTGAAATAGATACTGGAGTAAAGTCAAGCAGTCAAGCAATGACTTATTTTATACCAGTTGTTAGTAGCAACAAAAGAAGGCATTTCAGTGGCTGAAAACTATTCAGAGGTAGGGTACCATATCATCCAAACCCAATCCTGGAACCACTTTCCTGATTTCACCTCATTTCTCTGATCATATTCTTAACCAGGAGAGAAAAACAACTCCTAAATGTCCCCCAAAAAGCTATTTTATGTGATTTTAGTCTCCTTTTTGTTATCACAATTACTTTCTTTCAAACAAGGAGCAGCAAGAAAGATAAAGATATTACAAGCATAACATCATAAATGTAATAAATATGATAACACACCACAAGGTGATTAAGCATAAGACAGTTCTTCTAAGTCTGAATCTTTAATCGAAAGGATAAATATTCAGCAACTGAAGCACTTGACTGGGAAACTTAAGCCATTATTCACTGGTTGGCATAAAGACCAACATGTATTTTTAAAATATAGTAGAAGAAATAGAATATGTTTTTGGATATATTAGAGGCAAATGAAGACATTTACAGGAAGAAATCCTCTGACCGCTTCCAAGATCCGCTCTATACATTAAACACCAAAATCCCTAAAGATCAGTTATTTGCCCCCCAGCAAGGTGTCTGCTCTGCCTAAATCTTTCTTTGGAGTCGGTAAAGAGTGAGTCTGAGAAGAACTGTGCAATAGCACCTACACATTAATCTATTTGGAATTAGTCACTCATGCTATGTCACATGACAGTGTCTAACCTCTTCCCTGCAACTTAGATGCCTGATCTACTGCAAAACTAGTTCTTTCCTTTTTTTTTCCCTTCTTTCTGCACCCTTTTATTACTCCATTGTAGACACTGTTGCACTCTCCCCATCTCATCTCCCAGGCAGTATGCTAAGTGAAAGCACTTGTCATGAACAGAAAATATCTAAAGAGATTTAAAGCATTGATAGGTGCCCAGCATAAGGTGAAGCAGGTAAATACCCCGCTCACCTGGTCGCTATTAAGACCAACATTGTTCTTTAGCACTCTACTCTCTATGGCTTACCTAAGCCTGAAGTCAGGTTTTACTGTCATGTCTTATATTTATTATTAATGTGGTGTGGGCTTCCCTGCTCCATGAGTAGGCATTTTGCCCCAGAATTAGCAGAAAATCTCCTTTAGGGATGACACAAATGGGGTTGTGGTGGGAGAGAAGAAAGAGTGGGAGAGAATAATAATAAAGTTGTGGGCAATAAATCAAGAAAATAGATATGGAGAAATATTTTACCATTGATGAGTATAAAATAACGTCCCACTCTCAAATGTAAGCACTCTGCATTTGTCTCTCTAAAATGGACCAAGATGCACATGAGACCATGTTGAATTGCCACCCAAGGATGTCCTACCTTCCATTGCTGCTGGAACCGGCATACTTTGTTGTGCAGTCAGGATGGACAAAAATCAAAACAGGGGTCAACCTATAAGGCTCATGGATACGTTCTGGCAGATCTGGGGCTATTTATGGGTGTCGATCAAATACAGACATCTGATTATGTTTGAGGGCTCTTTGGAAGTGGAATAAGTGTGAAGCACTCCGGAATTTTCTCCCCTAAGACTGCTAGGGTGCTCCAGAAAGTGCATAAAGGGCTACGCAGTTTGGGCTGGGAAGCTGACCTCCATAGTACCACAGCTTTGCTATATGGGCAATGCATTGCTAGCATTCTTTCATGCAGGCTGCAGCACTGAAGTCTACCTTCTACCTCATTCAGGTCATCAAAAATACAACTTGTTATAAAACATTGTTTTTTACATGTAATTAATAAAAAAGTTTAAACAAAGAAGCCTTCTGATATATTGAAAGATGATATTGATTATCTGCTAAATTAGAAATACAAAGATGAGAAACTAATGGAGAAAAAACAGCATGTCAAAAATTAATTTTACCAGATGAATAAAATGATGATAGGATGTTCTGCCACTCACCATCCTTAGCAGCTGATAGTTTGACAGTACCACTGGGAGGACAACAGAATGGAAAGCAATGACATTTTTCATTTAAGCTGCCAGGCCCACCATACTTTAGTAGCTCAGAATTTGCAGTGACATTTTCATATGTGTCTAGTCCCGAGAAATTGGAGTAGATGGGCTGGCCAGACAAGAGAAAGAGAGAGGAAGAGTCTAGCAGCAACATTTTTTCCAGAAGCTTTAGCTAAATCATGAATGCAGGTTAGAATATAAAATTTGTGCCCCTGGTATCACTCTCAGTTTCGTCCTTCATCATAGTCTTTCCTCCCTCTTTTCTACCTTTTTTCTGTTTAAATAGAATCTGGTTTAGCTTGACTAAATCTGTTTTTCTTTCCCCTCCCCCCCCCCTTTTTTTTGTTAACCATACTCTAAACCTGTGACCAAGGAGGGAGTTAATAGTAATATCTTAAACAGTTTGATGATGGTTCAAGCCTGACAGGTCTTGACTTGGAGAGGCTGATAAGACCATGTGCTGTGCTTGTCTTTCTCCAGCAGGAAGGTTACAAATCAGTCAACAGCACAAACATAAGCTTTTTTTTTTTCTCTTGGCTCTTTTTCCCACTTTGTGTACGTGCTCTCCCTGCTTTCTTTTCAAGGGAGCAGACCCATTCTCCAATAAAGAAAACAACAAATACAGTTTCAGCCCATCTAAAATACTTTTTATTTTCTTTTCTTCTCCCCAAGGAGGAGTTAATATCATCTTAATAATGTATAAAAAGACAATATCAACTGGGGAATTTTCCTCATGAAAATGCTCTTCAGCTAGAAGAAAGGAGAATAATGGATGCTACTTAAATGAAAGTCTCCTTGAGTGCTTTACATAAAAAGCTTTGTCTGCATTTCTTTTGTACCTTTCATAAAAGATTTAAAAGATTTTTAATTGTGATCATTTGCTGTAAGACTTGGCAGGCCCAGTGTCTGCATCCCAGCCCCCAGCACCGTGTTGCTGCTTGGGGCTTAGCAGTGGCAGAGATGAACCTTTGCCTCTGTGCTCCTGTGCTCCAAAATGTACCTGAGTCACAAAACGTGTACAATAGACTGTGCATCATCAAGAACTATTTCAAAAGGCATTTAGGACACATGTGTAATTTATGCAGCCTTGACACATGTTGATTCCCCATCTTGGAAGGGAGTCACAGCGCCTTCCACTTCCTAGCTGGGGGGAGATGTCACGGCTTGACATAGTTCTTTGTGGAAATTATTATGTTCTCTCAACACGTGCTGGTGTGGCTGAGAGGGTCTCACTATACTGAACTCTTGCATTGGCTGGAGAGGTTGTCATGCATCGCTGGTGCCTATCGTGTTTCAGTTCACAGCTTCACATTGTCCCTAATGGCATAATAGTGAAGGGTTCCTTGGGAGCAAGGAAAGTGAAATGTGAGGCGATCTTGCTGCAGCTTGTGACAGCATGAGGTTTGCCTACTGTGCAAAAACACAGGTTATCACTTCAAACCTGAAACAGAAAACACAGATATTTAAGAAAATGTATAATTTATACACATAAGCTGCTGGAGAAACAAGAATAAAAACAGAGTTCTACTTTACTTTTGTCTAAGAAATGTAAAGCATCATGACATTTCCTTTCTTCATCTTTTTTTGGAAGGGCAATAGAAACCTACACAACTGTGACTCATCTTTGAAGAAGTTTTCAGTGTTGAAGCTCTTTCTACCAGGATGCCTTTCTCACAGAAGATAAACTTTGTCCCTTTCACAAGGACAAGCAGCACAAGGTTGCAGTTCAAAATGAAAAACAAGAGCTTAAAAGTAGTATTTTGGTATTTGCTTAATTGAGTCAAACCAATCAGGTTCATCAAGCCAGAATCCTGTCTCCAGTAATTGCTAAAAAGTGAATACTCTAGAAAAGTCTCAGCATTTTGTACACCCACCCACACACTTATATAGCATGTATTTGAAAGATATTTCTCTTATTTGCCTTCCTAGCCATCAATGATCCACAACTTGGGCTTCCACAGTTGGAATGATATCTTTGTATCTAGGTTTTTGACTGTGAAACTACCAGTAACTACATTACTGGACATGAATGATCTGATTAGTAGACACAAGAGGCAATGATGATGTGTCATATGTGAAAATGAGAAACTGAATGAAGAGTAATTATAATAAAATCATAGTACTGGTATTGAAATGTCTATTTCTCAAGCACTTTCTCACTCATCTGGTGGGGAGGTAATACCATCCATAAATTCTTCATCGCAAAAAAAAAAAAAAAGAGGCTGATTGCATGGATATTCACAGAAGGTGTGGAACTGCTTTTTTTTTCTGTTACTGTGCTATTGAAGAGGAAACTGTGGCTAAGCAATGTCCAGAAGCAGATGCCGGGAAGAGTTCATTTTTTATATGCTGCTCCCTTGATCCTTTTAAAATTGGGAAGGGATCCCAGAGATACCCAGCCATGTAATGTACAGCAGACAAATTGCTATGAGCCCCAAGACAAAGCTTAGAGCATAAGATGCAAAGATGAACTCATTTCTTTCCATACTCAAAGGACTATTTCTGAGTCAAGCTGCACTTCTATAGACAGAAACTGTAGAAAACTCAAGACATGTGAACTGCCATCTCAACTGCTTACAGAAATACTCAGGTGTTTTGGAAGCAGGTGCCTGTGACTCAGGGTGCTAATCTTTCCAGGATGACCTCCTACATTGTCATCTCACTTTTTGTAAGGGCAAATTATCAAGAGGAATTTATTTGTGTACACTGACAGATTTGACTGATTTCAGCACATTTAAAATAAGCAAAGAGGCCAGGTAGCCAGCATGTGATTCTCCATTTAAATTGAATAAATACCATCCCACAGGATCAGAGAAAGGAGATATGCTATAAATGGGGCATTTAGCTTTGCTTTTAAGCTGAGAGTGACCTGTTGCTCGCCTCAGCATAGTTTTTTTCTGTTTGTTTGTTTGAATTTGTTTGTTTTCCCTACATATGTGTATTGCAGGATTGTGAGTCCTCAGCCTTCCAGATACAGTCTCCACAGGCTGCTGAAATAGAAGCAATTTCACAGAATCACAAAATGGTTGAGGTTGGGAGGGACCTTTAGAGATCATTTAGTCCAACCCCTCTGCTCCAGCAGGGACACCTAGAGCACGTGGCACAAGGTGGCATCCAGGTGGGTTTGAAAGATCTTCAGAGAAGGAGACTCCACAACCTCTCTGGGCAGCCTGTTCCTCACAGTTAAGAAGTTCTTCTCATATGGAGATCGAAATTTTCTCACTAAAGCTAAGCAGGATGACATCCCTTGACATGCTGGCAATGCTCCCCCTGATGCAGGCCAGGATGCCAGTGGCCTTCTTTGGCACATTGCTGACTCATGATTAGCTTGTCAACCAGGATTCCAAAATCGCTCTTCACAGAGCTGCTTTCCAGAAGGTCAACCCCTAATCTGTGCTGGTGCCTGAGGTTATTCCTCCCCAGGTGCAGGACCCTGCACTCGTTCTCATTAAACTTCAAGAGTTTCCTCTCTGCCCAACTCTCCAATCTGTCTAGGTACCTCTGAATGGCAGCACAGCCCTCGGGAGTGTTGGCCACTTCACCTAGTTTGCTCCCCTTGTTCAGGGTGCACTCTGTCTCCTCGTTCAAGTCATTGATGGACAAGTTGAACAGCATTGGGCCCCATACTGGTGCCTGGAGGACACCAGTGGTCACAGGCCTCCAACTAGACTTGGCACAATCTATTACCATCCTCTGAGCTCTGCCATCTTGCCAGTTCTCAATCCACCTCACTGTCCACTCATCTAACCCACACTTCCTGAGCTTCCTCATAAGGATGTTATGGGAGATGGTGTCGAAAGCCTTGCTGAAATCAAGGTAGACAACATCCACTGCTCTCATCCATCCAGCCAGTCATCCCATCGTAGAAGGCTATCAAGGTTTGTCAGACACGACTTCCCCTTGGTGAATCTGTGCTGACTACTCCTGATCACCTTCTTTTCCTTCACATACCTAGAGATGGTCTCTAGGATGAGCTGCTCCATCACTTTTCCAGGGATGGAAGTGAGGCTGACTGGCCTGTAGTTTCCCAGCTCCTCCCTCTTGCCCTTTTTGAAGACTGGTGTGACGCTGGCCTTCTCCCAGTCCTGTGGTACCCCCCCACACTATCACAGTGGGGAGAGCGGCTAGGGGGCACTCTCCCCCATCTTGCAGAGATGATGGAGAGTGGCTGAGAATTAACCCGGGCAGTTCCTGCAGCACTCTTGGGTACTTCCCAATTGGGCTGATAGATTTGTGGGTGTGCTGTTTCCCTCAATAATCTCTAAACAATCCTGCTCAATCAGGGGAAAGTCTTCCTGCCCCTAGGTTTTCTTTCTTGTTTCTAGGCTTTGTAGTTCATGAGGACTAGCCTTAGCAATAAAGACAGAAGCAAAGAAGGTGTTTAGTAAGTCTGCCTTCTCTGTATTCTCTATCACCAAGGCATCCACTTTTCCCTAGTCTTCCTCTTACTGCTGATGTATTTCCAGAAGCTCTTCCTGCTGTCCCTGACATCTCTTGCTAACTCGAATTCCAAAGAGGCCTTGACCTTTCTCACCACATCCCTGCATTTTCTGCCAATGTTCCTATATTCTTCCCATGTGGGCTGACCCTTCTTCAACGTTACATATGCTCTCTTTTTCTCGTTAAGTTTTCCCAAGAGCTCCTTGCCTATCCAAACAGGTCTCCTAGCCTCCTTGCTTGATTTATTTCCTGTAGGAATACAGTGTTCCTGAGCTTGGAGAAAGTGCTGCCTGAATATTAGCCAGCTCTCCTGGACACCCTTTCCTTCTTGGGCCCTTCACCAAGGTATTCCTCCAAGGAGGTCCCTGAAGAGGTCAAAGTTAGCTCTCTTGAAATCCAGGGTTGCGATAAGGACAAAAACCTGTGATTGTGAGGCTACCTGCAGCTGCCTGTAGAAGGCCTCTTCCCCTTCCTATGCCAGAGGCACTGGTTTCCTGTGCCTCTCCCTGACAACAGTACCCTCTAGTCCCCTGGCACAGTGCACAGATGTTTATTGCACTGCACCAAGGGGACAGAGGGCCACGACTGGGGAGAGGCACTGATGTCCTGCACCTCTCCTCAGTGAGAATGGCCTCAAGTCCCCCATTGTGGTGTACAGATATTTATTGCACCTCCCCAACTGGACAGTGGCGGTGAGCTCAGTGGGAGGCACTGATGCCCTGCGCTTCTCCCTCATGATGGTGGCCTCCTGTCCTCCACCGTGGTGGCACAGATTTTTTTTTGAAGTGGTGGCACAGATTTTTTTTTGCGCCACTCCAAGGGGGCAGGGGCACAGGGCTTAGTGTGCGCTGCTCAGCGCAGCCTCTGTGCAGGGGCTGCGCTTCACAGTGTCCCGTGGGTGACCGCGGGCCCAGTGGCCCCTGCACCCTTGTCTCCTCTGGGGTGCAGTTGCGCATCACAGGAGCCTCCTGCTCAGCTCTCGGAAGCCGCCACAAGTGCAGCCGGGGTGGAGCAGGGAGCTCGTGCTGCTCGCCCTTCCCCAGGAACACCACCTGGTTGTCCCCAAACTGCACATGACAGCGAGGCAGGGGGTGCACCATGAGGCTCTCCAGCCACCTCGCCGTCCATGTCTGGGCACCTGGGTGGGAGAAGGGAGGTGTGGAAGGAGGCTGGAGCTGCCTAGTGTCGCCAGCAGGACACCCTAGTGCTGTTGGGCCTGAGGGGACCTGGTCCCAGCTCTCGGCCTCCCGGCTCATCCTACTTCTGCCCATGGGGCCAAGCCAGCACTCTGTGGCAGCTCCGAGCGGGCTGGGCTCCACTTACCCTGCAGGGGTGCTGGCAGGGAGCCGCTGCTGCGGCTGCACTTGGGGACCGGCCACTCACCTGGGGGTTCCTTCATGGTGCCAAGGCTGCCCTGGCCACCAGCAGTGCCCGGGGCACCCTATGGAGCCCCATGGAGCATTGAGTTAGTGGGGAGCAGCCCTTGGGCACCCAGGACCTGGGCTTGGCAGGGCTGCACAGGGAGGGAGAGCGTGGGTGGGAGGCAGCCCGTGCACCCCGCACGCCTACCTGGGGCCAGCGCAGCCTCAGGCCTGGCACAAGCATCATGACCATGAAGAAGGTCATGAGGACGCTCAGTGCTGCAGGGACATCGAGCAGGCAGAAGATGACAACATTCACTGCCATGAACTCGCACACGGCTCACACGCGAGGGTCCATGTCGCCAAGGCAATGGGACCTCAGTGTACAGCCGTGTGCGAGCTCTGTGCCCAAGTCCTCTTTGCAGAGGGCAAGGAAAACACAGCCCCCAGTTCATGTTAGTGCCCTCCTGGCAGCGACCCTCACCCTGTCAGCCCCAGACTGAGCAGCAGCAGCAGCAGCCACAGTCCTATGCAGCAGCTCCCTTTCCACCTGCGGAATCCTGCTCCTGGCCCCTCTGCTCTGTGCTCATCCTTGGCACGGGCATCCGCGCCAGCAGAGAAACCTGGCAATCAACCACACAGGGAGAGGGGTGAAGGCCAATGAGAAGAAATCTGGAAAGAGGAAGGTGTCATATGCTCACTCCAAGTGCCCAGACTCGACCCCAGCACTGCGGAGCTTCGCTGTGGGGACTTTCCTTGCCTGGGACATCTTGAGGCAGGGGTAGCCCATGCCCGACTGCAGCCCAAGTGCCAGTGCATCCCCTGGCTCTGGGGTGGGTGCTGCCCAGGGGAGCAAACAGTAGTTGGTGGCTCTGGGGAGGCTGACGAGGACAGGGAGAGCTGTGAGCTGAGAAAGCCCAGGAGCTCTTACCCTGATGCCTCATTCCTTTGTTGGACGGTCAGACTCTTTGTCTGCTTGCTTGCGTGCTCACTCGCTCACGAACAAAGTGACGCCTGAGTCCACCCCAGTGCCAGCTTTGTAATGGGCCTGGATTTGTCATGCAATAATGACATCATGATGACACCCCTGGGCCAGGGCCAGACAATGGCAATGTCCTGGTGAAGAGCCTCTCCTGGTGAAGAGGCACATGGAAGCTGCACTGCAGCTGACTAATCCCAGCAGTAGAGCAGTAGAGCAACACATTATCATGAGTGAGTGCTGCAGATGGTCTGTTATGGGCACTAGAACACTTGCTGGGTCTAAGTGCAAAGCTAGTTCCCTTCCCAGTTCACTTGGTCACCTTCCTGGCTGCCTTTCTGTGCTGCTTCCAGGTGAGACAGGGTCATTGAGCCTTGCAGAAGAGCTGTGCCCCAGGAAAGCTGCTTTGGGGGCCTGCTTCACCCAACTCTCAGCAGGATCTTGCAGAGCATTGGGGAAGCAGCTGCCTGCCTGGAGTACGTCTCATTAAGGAGCTGTGTCAGGTCCCATGCTCTCTAGCAGCTTCTCCTGGATATTTCACACGAGGAACTACTTGAATGTGAAGTTAACAGGACAACAGCAGGATAACAACAAATAGCAATGTGGTGTTTGTTATTATTGCTAAAAGGAGCTGTGGAAGAACAAGTCCCGCTCTGAGAACCACCTGTCCATACTGCTGGTGTTTTTCATGAAATCTCTGACAAAATTCAGCAAATATTTAAAGTCCTTCTTCTGCAAGTAGCTATTAACAAACTAATTGAATCTCAATCAACTTTGCTCTTTTCACTGGTATTTTTAGTAACTACATACTATTATTTAGTATTTAGTAATAAGATCTTGTCTTATTTTACCTAACAGGATTAGAGATGCTTCTGTGCCATGCTATGCATTTATGTGCAGAAGTAGGGATCAGTTTTTAATAAGGATTTTAAACTTTTATGTGATTTCTAATGTGCTCAAGTAGAAGACGTAGTCTCTTATTTACTGAGTAGTTATGATGTCCTAGCAAGCTTTTGCTCACTTCAGCTAAATAATAAATTAATTAATTATTTAATAAGCACTATTCATAGTTGTGATTCTTTGGTGATTCTGAACTCAAGTTAACAGAGCCTTTGAGAAGGGAGAGTGGGGACTACTCACTACATTGAAACCACTTCTCACTGAGAGTGCTTTGTCCTATTTGGTTAAAGAAACAGACCCAATGAGGGACCCAATTCTCAGACCATTTGTGTGCTTACTGGATACTTCTTAACTTCTTATTGCGCCCTTTGGATTGCACCTATGACAACACACTTTTAAGCAGAAAGTAGTAATTGTCAGTAAAATAGCTGTGTGCTATCAGTACAAATTCTGATTGTTCTGATTGCTCTGCCCTGTTGTCTCTTCTCCTTGCCCGTTTCTCCTTGTCTCCTTGTCCACTGTGACCTGTAAAAACCCGCTTGCCTTGTCTTTCCCTTTCTCTTCCTGGTGGTCCAAGAGACTGAATTTAGGAATGACAGTCAATCGAACAGATTTTCACAGACCTGTGAAAGCTTCTTCACAGGAAAAGCTTTCTCCACCAGGAAAGCTTCTTGTGGTGACCCACAATATGCAGCAGACCTTGAAAACATGGGAAGGGCACAACCTTGTTGCTTGAGGGAACTCTTTGGTATCCCCATAAACTCTGCTAATTACATGCCCCTGCATTGCCTTCTAGGAGTTGTTTTTCATGGCACTCAAGATAGATGCTCTTCTTTTGACAAAATGTACAGAAGAAATCTCTGGTGGAATATAAAAAAAAAGAAACAAAAGTTTCCCTCCAAATTCTGTTTTGATCCATAGGCAAATCAGTGGAAGGGTAAACTGGAAGCTGTGAATTCAAGTGAATTTCCTTCTGATGAATAGTATTCTTACATTATTATTGCTTCAGGAGCTTCCCATCTTTTCTTACAAAGTCTAGGGCCATCTTGATCTACATGCACTCAGGTGCTACATTAACTCTAAGGAGTTGGACAAGAAAGTATACATAAAGTCATAGCCTGTCCCAGTGATATGGCATACACTATTTATTATCAAGAACCATTCACCCTTTCCCTTACCTGGTCACAGCCTACTCACTTTGTCCTGTATCTGCAGCAGCAGCAGCTTCAGCAGAGACATCTCATACAGCAGAGGCCACCATTTACCCTGTCTCTTACCTGGTCTTCAGGAGAGGCATCAGGTACTCCCATACTTCAGACTTGGACAACAACATCTGTCCTTGGGGGATTTGCTCAGCTGGGTTAGTGGCTTGGTAGTTAGTAGCCCTTTTCTGCAGCTAAAAGCACTTTATTTAGGGGAGTAGAGTCTTGTTGAGAGCCAGGCTTGGTCAAGAACAGGACAGATATTGGTGTAGAGACACACTCAAGGTTCATGAGGGGTTGAGTGGGATGAATTTAATGTAGGGCTTACACTGCAGACCCAGGTGTTGCACAGAGGGCTCACCAATGGGAAGGATGCTGGACACATGGGCCTGATGCCCAGTTGGGATTCAACTTGTTTTATCTAAGGGCTCCTTAAATCTGCTAGAACTATATTCTTAGCTGTACTAACCTTGAGAGACTACTGCACAGGAAGCAGTCAGACATGACTGACAAAATGGAATATGCCTGAGAGGCCCTGATGGCAATTGGGTCAGTGTGTAGCTTCACATGCTGAAACTGCTACCATGTGCTCTGCCAGTGACTGCCTCCTTGCCAGATCCTCTGCAGATCTTCGCACTATGAGGCTTTACGGGGATTTAAAGTAAAAGAAAATACAGTTATTCCTTAGTAAGTACACATTATTGCCATGATTGACACTAAGGTCCCTTATTGTCTGTGCTTATATCTAGGGTAAAGTGCATGAAGGTTAGCCCCATAGATGAGAAAGCAAACATTTAAATTTTTAAAGCATTTGTTGCTGCATGAGGCTTTGCTTCTGAGGACCATACTGAGTTTGCTATCGTGACTTGTCTCAGTTTTCTATCATATTATCTATCGTGTGTCAGATAATGTGATATCTTGATTTGGTCCTTCTCCTTATGAGTCAGGAAGGCAAATATAAAATTGTGGAGGAAAGGTCATAGGGAGGGTGACACAAGCTTTGGATTGCTATTAGATCACTGCTGTCCCCATGTCCTGTTGTCCCCAACACTCTTGGTGGAAAAGCCCAAGTCCTATTCTAAAAGATTTTTAGAGAGTGAAGGAAAAGCATAATGTGGAGCTAGAGAAGATGGAGACATCAGATGAGGAAAGAAGCACTCCGAGGTGCAGTGGAAAATGTTTTATTTTCAGGAGGTCAAGTGATAATTGTGAGGGCAATATTGAATGGTGCCTTCTACTCCCACTTCAGCAGTTACTGCAGAATTGGGAAATTGCCCTCACTTTTGCTCGCCTCCTGTTCCCTTCTCTTCCTTTAAAAGCAGTGGGAAAGGACAACTGCAGCTTGGAGCAAAACCGATGACACAGGCAGTAAGGACTGAGTGCACTTTTAATAAGTATAAATATAGTGTTTATTATTATTATTATTTAAAGGAGCTCTGGAAGTACAGGTCAGGCTACAAGAAGCACCTGTCCAACCTGCGTTTCTTTTTGATGAAATCTCCCAGGGCTGGGCAGAGGAGTATCTTGAGAATGGCCTGATGCTGCTGCTGCTTCTCCCCTGGAACTGCTTCATCTCCAGGGCTGGGGGACTGCCTTCAGCCACTGGGTTGGGGGGATCACTGGCAGAGCCATTGTGCTGAGAAGACCCCGGATGTCCTGTGGGGAGAAAGAGCCTGTTATGGATTTTGGAGGGGGACTGGAAGATACCAGGAGACTGGGTCTGTGGGAGCACATACAACATTGCTCTGCATTTCCACAGATGCTTTCTCATAGCCAGGGCAAATCTGTCCCTCAGCAGCCCTGGTCTGTGACAGGCATCAGTACATCCTCCTACCTGTGGAACTCTCAGTGTCTGCGGGGCACTCCTCGGCCAAGGCATGGAAGAGCAGGGTGATGTTTTCTCCAAAAATGCCTCTGCCTTGTGGGCAGAGGCCACGGACCAGGGCTGCATTGCAGGGAGCAGGATGGGACTCATGCACGGCCCTGGCACATGTGGCCAAACTCACCTAAACATCAACATGCAACCGCCCACGGACCAGGCCAGGATGGGGGGGCGGCTGCAGCGCAGCTCAAAGAGCTTGTCGTCCCGTCCAGGCCCGGCCGCGGCTGCTGCCTCGCTGCAGAGCACCCAGAGCTCTCGGTGCCACACGCGGCACCTCAGGAGGAAGAGGGAGCCGAATCTGCAGGCGACAGAGCAGCAGGTGTCCCCCCTGCCGAGCCTGTGGTGTGCAGGGGCATGGGGCAGCCCAGCTGTGTGCAGGGCAGAACTGTGGTTGCCAGCAGTGCGATGGGGATGGCGGCTGCCACAGGAGCCCGTGAGGAGATGAGCAGGGGCAGATGGCTGCAGCAGGGCCGGGGCTGGGGAGGAAGGAGGACTATGGAGGGTTCTCTTACTTGAGGGTGGCGATGGCAACAGCGTGGGCGAAGAGCAGGAGATAGCGGTTGCATGTGCACTCCTGCCGGATTGGATTCTGATGTGTAATTCAAGGGACTGTGTCCTATGGCGCAGGAGCAGGAGCGGGAGAGGATCTAACGATGAGAGGGCCCGGAGTATATGGAACCAGAACAATCTAGTCTGCATCGGTTCTCTTTTATGCATCCTCACGGAATGGTAGGTAAGAAGAAAATAAAAATAAAAAGAAACATGCACGGCTATGAAATTACAACTACTTGTAGCACTTATGAAAAAAAAAAACCACTTGTCACTCTGAGTAGAGAGACAGGATCACTCTGTGCCCTCATCCAAGTCACTGCTGAATGCTGAAGAGCACTGGACCCATTGCTGACCCCTGGGAGGCACCACTAGGAAGTGACCTCCAAGCACTGAACTCCGTACCGTGTATCACAACCCTCTGAGCTCTGCCATCCATCCAGTTCTTTTTTTCCATTTACAAATGGAAAAAGTGGAGGGGAAAAAAAAAGAGAGAGAGAAAACAAAAAACAGTGCAGCTGAGGAAAAGTAATGAACTGGAAAATCAAAAATTTTTGTTTATCACTTCCATTAAAAAAAAGGAAAATAGAATGGAGAGTATTTTCTACCTCAGAGAATAGCAATTTTCAACTAAAACATTGCAATCAGCAATCTGTTAACTCAAGGAATATATATATCACATATGCATATATCTCTATGTACATATAGAATATATATTTTTATATCTCTGTATCACTATATGTATGAGATTTTATTGAAACATATATAGGCATGCTCCACCTGCTAATAACATTTAATTTAAAAGAGCAGTCAGAATAAAATGAGTAAAGTGGAAAATAAATGCCCCCATATCACTTTTTAAAACTTAACAATGTTATGATTTTTATCAAAAGTTGAAAAAGAATGAACTACATTATTAACAGTCAGGCCAGTATTGAATTCACATTTGGTTACATTGCTAAACATTCCCCTCACCTTTCATCCAAAGTATTTTAGGAACATCCTTCTTAAATAAAAATTACTTTCCTTGCTTTCAAAATCCAGAGTGACTAACATTTTTCCTTATGTCTTTCCTAGTGTCTTTGCAACACTCCTCAGCACAGTATGTGTTCACCTAGAGGAAACAGCTATTAGCTAAAATAAATATTTTAAAGTTGCATTATCATAACATATGCATAGAAGTAGCAGAGGGATTGAGTTCTAGAACAGCTTCCAGTGTGGGAATTAAGCTCCTGAGTTAACTGTTTTTCAGAAGATGCTGAATGTACTATCCCTGATTTGTCCTGGCATAGGCACAGTGCCTATGCCAGAAAGTGACTAGTAGAAGGAACTACTGTTTCTGATTCTTTTCTATGTGCTACATTCACATATTTTTATACCTTTTTGAGGTATATGCTTCAATCATGCTTGAAATATTTATTTTTTACCTCACAAATTTAAAGGCTATTGTAGTTCTGAAATTGGACTGATTACAAAACTAAGGTAAAATGGCGATACACATTCCAACATTCATACATGTACCACTTTTCCCATGTTCCTATCTATCATCTCATTTGTATGTTATAGGTAAAATCTGTCTCTTTACTTGAATTAAGATTATAATCTTTTGGGAGCTTGTTTTTTGTTATGTATTTGTATAGTACCAATAACAATGTAGTGTTGATCTTCCAGATATTACTAGAGGGCTCCTTATTATGCTCATTATTACACAAATGGCAAAATAAACAACAAAAATTATATCAACGGTTGTATGATATAATACAAAATTTTCACTCCTCTTTCTGAATAATAATCTCAGAATAAAAACAAATCCAGACTGAATAACTCAGAGAATTAGTTTGTAGTGTGTTCTAATGGTGATTCCAAGCTGTAGCAAACTGCACATAAAAGAATATAAATAAAACAGACATATATTTCCCATTGATTTATACATTTGAAAAACATGTTTATTTTTTAAAAAAAAAACTTTGAGGAAACCAATATTTCTGTACAGGAAATGTTCCTGAAAATTTTATGACTGATGTTTTCACCAGGTAGAAAATGCAGAAATCTTCAAATAGATCTAGCTATGGATGTGAAAATTGAATAAGTCTCAGGTAGCTGATTCTATCGAGGTTCCTATATAGTCTCTCTTATGCTCAAAATCTTGTATGTGGGGAAAGAGGAAATGTTCCTTATGTATCAAGCAAAGAATTTATTGATCATGGAAAAAAACTCTTAATAGTCTAATTTAAGAATCAGTATTAGTTCAGATATAATTATCACAGAAAAAGAAAGAATAAAAGAAAGAAAGCCTGTACCCCATCTCTTGTCACCCCGTGCCTGTACTCCATGCCTCATTCTACCTGTGCTCCTCTGCAGCATCCTATGTCTTCACTTTCAAGGCCTCCTCTATCACATCTGGCCTCCATTTTCTTTACACTACTTCATTATATTAAAATCAAAATATCTCATTCTGCAAAGAACGCAACTTGTTACAACTATTTCTATAAAATTTTGTTTGTACAATACAATAATAAGCAAATAAAAAAAATAGTCATGGCCACCTGCTCATAAGAAAAAAAACTGTTATATGGATAAGGTAACATGAAGTAAATCTGATAAGCCTTAGTCCTGAGGTCTTGCCAATACAGTAAAAAATCCGTGAGCTGTTATTTTTAACAGCAATATCATTTTAAGAGTCTGCAGGGTTTCTGGTGTTTCACCATAAAATCTCTGCCCCTCACTGCTCTTAATCATTTTGCCATCAACAAAACTGGAGCATCATTCCGTTCTCTCCCAAAACAGAATAATTGGAGAGCTTTCTACTTATATTAAAATTCCAAGGTAAACAACAAAGTGTTGTGAGTTAAGACAAGTATGACAAATTCCAGCCAATGTCTTTTCTATTAAATTATATTCCTACTCAAAATGAGCTAAGGATTTCTCTGCCACAATATATCTGGCTACTCATTTTGAAACTTAACAATTAGATATTCATCTTTAAGCTGTGCTTTCCTCTTTAACATTGCCTTAAAATCGATATGAAAGGTTTTAATGAAGGTGTGAAATACTTGGCAGTTAAATCTAACATATGCTATAACACCTGTTAATTTCAACTGTTCATTTAAAGTTGTTAACTTTATTCTTGGCATTTAGTCCGATTCACACTGTGATCCTTAGTTTGAAAGAGAGAGAGAAAAAAAAGCAAGCTGCTTATATACTCCCTTCAACAGAACTTTTACTTAATATTTTGCATTTCTGCCATTTTGTTAACATTATGCATTTGCAAGGAAAGGGTGTTGAAAATTAGGATTGCAACCTGTTGATCACAAAAGATTAAACTACAAGATTAGAAAACATGGAAGTTAATGATTCGAGATTTATCTTGAATTTTCCTAGGAAAGCTTGCATAAGCTCAAATCCTTAGAGCCTCCCAGCAGTCTCCATCCATTTAAATCTGATTTAAATATAGCACTCATTTTAATGCATAGATACTACTAACACAGAAATCTGACTTTCTGCATTAAAATTATAATTTAACAATAGATATGTGATTAACCTAAAGTATATAAAGCTTTTTCTTTATCTTAAGACGATGATAAGCATTGTGCTTTCTGTAGCATTAATCCCAATGACAGTGAGTCAGGTAGCTGGATTAGTTATGTTAAGAATTCCAAGACTGCTCCAGACAAAGGCAGTGAAGGTTTCAAATAAGGAAGTGATCCAGCATTCAAAGCTGATTCATAAAGATGCTTCAGGTGCATTTTGAAGTGTATTATTTCAAGTATTTCCATTACTACACATTACTACAACACCAGAGCATACCATAGTAAAAATAGGCTCTACAGTTAAACAAGTACAAGTTGCTGTAAGGGCTGTAAGGTGATAGTGCATCAAGAGGGTCTAGTAGACCCTAATAAAACAGGAGCCTAGATAAAATAGGACCATAATAGAATCCTTCTCTAAGTCACCCTCACATTTTAGATGTCACAGTTGCAATAACTGTGGGTATTAATGGTCTGAAATTCCAGTTGTTGCTTTCTAATAATGAAGATATCTAGAAATAAAAGAAGAATATTATCAGCTGCTTAATTAAAGGAATATGTACTATTGAGACTAGAGCTTAGAATGGAAACACATAGGAATAATATCGAATCTTAGTAAAGACCTCGCAGGTCTATCCCCTTGCTTCAAGACAAAACAGCAACACCTATAATTTTATTGGTTACATTTATGTGTTATAATATGGGTTTATGTGTTAAAGGGCACAATTCAGCAAATATTTGTGCTTAATGGAGAGTAGTCACTGCTACTTCAAGAAAAAACAAGTTTCGTTAATGGATTTGCTATCTATGCCTGTTGTCAGTAAGTGGCATCGTGCAGTCTCCGGAACATTTTCTCCTTCTAATTTAGTTTGTTATTTTCGCCTTTGTAAATGTTTAATTTATTCATGAGTATGCACATATGAGTGTGTTTTAAATTTCAGCTCCAGAAATGTTTACTACACTACGAGTATTCTGGATATTGCTAGCTCCAGCCTTTTTTTTTTTTTTTTCAAAGAGCCCTGTAGGAAATTAGAAGCCTGCAGGTATATTAAGGGGAAAACTTTGTTTGAAGCTATGGTCCACACTAAGAGATGAGCTCATCGAAAACCGCATCCTGAATATTGATTTATCCTGAAGGCAAAACAAACGCCACTAAGTGAACCCCACCACAACGATTAAATTCCCCAAATGTCCCATGTTACTCTCCTTTTTAAATCACCACAATTCCAATCTGATGATAGGTTTCACAAATCATAGTTCTCAGATTTCATTACTAATGAAATTTGTCGTCTAGGTTTGGCAGCTGTGATTGCCACGCAAATGTGAGCCACTAATTAGATTGATTGTCTATTTGATGCCTGCTGATTAGCTTATGAAAACCCTCTGTATTCCTGACTTCATGATAAAATGTTCCTGACTTCATGATTGCTGATTGATGCTCAGAAAATGTGATTACTGTCTTGAATAGCCAAGTAATGGCTCTGTCAACTTTCCTAGGATATAGATATTCACCTGACAAGGATAATAGGTCAGGGGCTTACATTTAGCACTGACTATTATGTTTTTAATGTTTTTTTAATTACAGTGTTGTAGACACATCTCGGCTATGAATGTTGAGTGTTTAGATGTGAGTGCAAGATCTGGAGGTTAACCATCAGTGTCTAATTTCTGGCCTTAGTCTTGAGGATGTCCAAGAGATTCAGGAACTATGGTAGGCAAATTCAGCATTCAGCAGTCAGGTTGTTTGTGTCAGATAATGGCATCTCCCTTGATTTTTTCAGAATCATTCTCTGTAGGGTATTCAAAAGAGGAGATATATTGCCTTTTGAGCTTCAAAGATGTTAAAATTAATGGTTTGAGCTGTTATACTCACCACACTTTTATATCTGGGTTACATTCAGATCTTACTGTAGTCTCTGAAAGTGAATATGCCCCACATACGCTTTCCATAGTTAGGTCATGAGTTAGTTGTCCACTGGTTTTATTTTGAGAAGTTGTTTGATACTTGAGTTCACAGAGGAAACAGTGATTCGGTCCCATGGAGGTAGCCTAATAATTCAGGATGCTGCCATCTGAAATCAAGTGCACAGTGCTCATCTAGATATTTCACTGTCAATGTTGTTTGCTGCACTAAATGCTTAGGCGCAAGGCTATGGGGAGGGAAAACTGTTGATGTCTATATTAACAGATGCAATCTGATAGCAATCACAGTCTGATTATTTAATATAAATCTCTCCCTCTTCAGAAAGTAAGGAGACCAAGGACACTACACTGAACTTGAAGACTGAACCTGAAGTAGTTGGCAGAAGTTATCATCTGAGCCAAAAACTAGATCCTGTCTCAGACTATAGAAGAAGTATCCTAAAAGCATTACACACAAAGGCTGTTAACAGAGTGAGGGGATGGGAATTCAGAGAAGAGCAACTGTCTGAGCTCAGCATTGATTCACTTATGTAAATTTGGGTGAGTTGTTTAACCTTTAGTGTCTTCATTTTCTTCCACTGTCAAACTGGATATCCTTGGTGAAGTACTACAAAAGAAAGTTGCCGCATAACAACTGAACACCTTTAAAGCTGTAGTACTTGCCACCATCGTAATTCTGGATGGCTACAGTGTGTTGTTCAAAACCAATATCTTGTTAAAAGATAGTTGCCCAATGCTTTTATGGTTTATAGAGTGTTAGTGACTAGTAAAGTATAGTGAAAGGCATACTTGGTTGATATTAGTGACATTTTCTTTGACTTTATTGGATTTATTTTAAAAGCCATTAACTTCAAGAAAATAAATAAAGTAGCAAGGTTCTATTATGCTGTACAACAATGTGTAAACAATTATATGCAAATTAATTCGCACACCAAAAGTCATGGAGTTGAAATGGTATAACCTTTGGAATAAATCCATTGCAATCATCTTTTTAATAGCAAAACACATTTCAAGTCCTCATTGGCCTTCTAACACTATGTGTATGTGGTAGGACTATCGAACAAAAGAAGTGTTGATATTTAGATTTTATTACAACAGAGAGCCAGCTATGTGTAAAGCCCAAGGTACTTTCAGAAGGCTGATTACATACATTGATTGATGATTGGCTTCAAAATAATTTTCCTTCCCTACATGAGAAAAAGTGGTGGTTTTGACCCTGCTCGTTCAATCAAAATGTTAATGCAACACGAAGCATGTCTGCTTGCAGATTCAACAAGCCAGGAGAGAATCTAAATTATGCATCATTTCTCTCTAATGTATGTTTATGAATAAAATTGATTGTCATCCACCCCCATCTCCTCTCACAGTGCTGTAACCTAAATAAGTGTTTGCCTTATTGCAGTCAGATAAGAGATTTTGAAGGAATCAGGAATTATTTTTAGCATTTAGTATTTTATTGGAGCTGGAATTATTTCTATTCTTTAATATACTGTTTTCTGTAACAGGAACAGGTAGAATAAATGCAATATATGAGTGAAATGCCTGCTACTCACAATAAAAATAAAATGTATTACTCAGAATATTCCACTTGATGCAGAATACTCTATAAGGTTACTTAGATTTTTATTAAGTTCTTTCATTCTACAGCCCTTTCTTTGCACTTTTCATTCCTGTTCCCTTTCCAGGAAAAGAATTTTTCAACATCTCAACTTGTTGTGAAGATTGAAGACTCTCTTTTAATCAATACAGTAAACAGAGTGAAGTTAGAAATGAATAAGAGTGTGGTAAAAGGATCTTATGTAATAAATGTTAGCTGATGACAGATTTTTAGCTTTGTACCAGTGCTGAGGGATTTATCAGTCATTGCTAATAGTTTTGTTTGATGTCATTATTCTCTGCGCTTGACCACTTTTTGCATGTTTTTCACAGTGGACAACTTTTTGGCTTTTATTGCTGAACCCCACGGAGAAGAAATCAAATTACCAGGCTATTTTGAAGAAATTCCTATTGCCTAGGCTTCAGATTTGCTTGAGGGAGTTTCAGTCCCATGTGCCACTATGTCTTCTTTCATACCCAATACAATTATTTTTTAAGAGTTCCATAAAAACATCTAGATAACTGACATCTCAGCATTTACATCTCTTCTCTTCTTCAGAGGAGTAGGAAAATAACTTGGAGAAGTGCCCATACTGGTTACACTAGGAGCTTCACACGAGGGTCTTACAGGCAAGAGCCATAGGAGACAGGACACACATGCATATTCCCAGAGAGCTCAAGGAAAGGGCAAGCCTGAGAGCAGGTGAGCAAGGATCCCACCATGGAGGAGTTGGGCCAGGTAGGCAGTTGGCTACAAGGATCTTCACCTCGGAAGCTCCTACCAGCTGTTTTCAACCCCAGCAACTCCCAGCAAGAGTATGTTACATCATTCGTTAGGTGAGGTAGCCCCAGCTTGGGACTACAAAGAAACTGCAGGCAGTGCAAGTTCACTGTTCAGACACATGGTTTAGGAAAAGTCACTTCATTTCAGCTTTCTGACAGAGCTTGAAGCAGTAGGCATAGGCATAGCAAGCAGGCATACAGGTCTACAGAAGACAAATGCCACAGTTGGCAGTGTCTGTTAATAACTGCTAGTCAAAATCTTTTTACAATGAAACAGCCTACCAGGAGGAAATACTGATTTCACAAGATTTAAATGTTTTTGAGACTGTATCAATTTCATTTAATGCCTTGATGGAAAAATTATCAAAATAAAATATTTTTATAAGCATTTCATTTTGATGGTTATTTTATATTATTATTTAATACATAGTAAAAAAAATATAAAAGCAAATTTTCCCACTTTATCCAAATGGCAGATTTCTACCTATTCAGAATTTACTGTTCAGAATAGCTGAGACAGAGTTTTTTAGAATACAGTGCCTTTTAGAAAATTCTTAGATTTTGACTTTTGTTCCCCATTAGAAATGAAGCGGCATTTAAAGTCTGAATTTTGTAGGCAAGAAGTTCCATTTGGAAGACAGCTCTAACATAGTGTTCACCTTTTGATCTTTCATGTATTATTTCTAAATCGTATGAGCTGTTGAACAGTTCCTGACAGCAGATGATGAGCTTGCATCAGACCTGAAGGGTAGAATTCATTTTGTGATTAAGATATCTAGATGTATGAGTCGTCCTCTCAAATAGAATCCCCCCAAATGTGTTGAATTAAAATATAAAAATCCATAAATTAATTGTAAGACTATTAGACTTCAAGACTCCCAAAAAGACGAGGTCCCTTGTGATTACTGGGAACATAGTGAGTAGATGTATGACCCTGTGTGGGGGGTCATAGCTGTATGATGTGGCTTGAAACATAAGTAGTAACAAATAGACATTTAATTTGGATTTTTTAAAAGACTCCATAGGCTTCCTAGATAAGGTACCTATGAACTGTTGGCCTCTTTGACAATACTTGTTTAATTTTATAATGCACAAAAGTTTTAATTGGTTTGATGTAAATCACTGCAACAGAACTGAAATTTCGAAATGTTAGTAGTTTGCAGACTACTGATTTCAAACTATGAGATTAATAAACTAGGCAGCCTGTTTCCTCTGAAATAATATTTCTGTCATTACATTTATATTTTCCATTATTTGTTATACCCATTAATTTGTTGAAGCAGAAATTCAGGGTGCCAATCAAAGATCACAGTCAGCATAATTGAGTTCAGCATAACTCAGGCTAATAATGTCATGTTGCTGAGATTGAGCCCTTTTGAAATCTTGACCCTTAGTTTTTCTATTGTTTACAGAATAATGATCAGGAAAATGCTGCTGCATATGCAGTGTATATACCTGAAAATCTGCCCATACTCCTTAAATGCACACAGACGTGAGCATTTTCTATTCAGGAGAGCCACTCATTTCAAATACAGACATTTGTTTTCTTCCCCATCATAAGATACAGTTTTCAAAGTTGAAAAAAAAGGAGAAGGCAAGAACACTTCTTTATTCTTTTGAAAACCATGAGCAAGAGCGATGCTACTAACTACTCCAGGCATCTGTGGCACCAAGGATTGAGAACCTCTGTTGAGGGTTGTGGGTATGGCAGGTGTAAGGTGCTGTTTCTTCAGGAATGCAATAACAACTCATGAACAATCATCTCATGACTATCACAGTTTGCTGTCACTCACAGGAGACTGTGAGAGCCAGTTTTATGTACTATAAACCACTGCTTTGTTCATTTAGCAATTTCACTCCAAGTAGAGGAAAAGGTGCATTTTGCTTTGTCAAAAAACCATGCCCTTAAATTCAGATTGTGACAATGTAGTAAAACACTTTGTTTTGTTTCTATTAGGCTTTGTCTTTGGAGTTCTTGTTTTGTGCCACCTAAATCATTTGGTTGGCAGGCAGCAGAGCGATTGTGGTCTATCATCTAAAAATCACATGGAGTTGTTCATGATGTCCAGTCACACCTCAGCAGGCACAGTACACTTTGTTAGGAGAAGATATTGTATGTATTGTATTGTATTGTATTGTATGACAAATTATATATCCATATCAGTATATGTATGCATGAATAGATAAGAGTTTCAGAAATCAACTGATTTTTTTTCATTGAAAGAACAGCTGTTTAGAGAAACACTTTTTCCCCTTTAATGAGAGAAAAATGAATATTGAGAGAAAAAAAAAAGAAAACAAACATAGAGAATAAAAAAATCCAAGGATTACTACTTTTCCTGAGTTGGAGATGTCCTCCAGAGATGGGAGTGTAGTACACCTTTCATCTTCAAGGAACACATGGAAAGAATACAAGTTAGCCTGGGAAAAGAAACTGCTTTAGGTCACTGTTTCTCCTCATGAACGTTCAGCTTTGGAGTCCTCAACAGGAATGTTCAGCTGGGGAGTGCCATTCTGTGGTAATTTTGTTTCAGCAATATCAGTGGAATGAAACATCTAGAGAAAACAATCACCACCACCAGATCAGGGAATCTCAGGCATCACTCTACTTGCTGTGAATTTTTTATTTTAAATGGCTTATTTGTTAGGAGGCAATAGCATGCTAAGGGTGAAGACAAAAGCTCAGAGCTTGATTATCTGCTGCTTTGTCTGCAGCATAGTAATTAGTACACCTTCTAAACTGGGTCTAATACAGTCATGTTTTGGAGCTGCTAGTATTTTATGGTACCTTTGCACAAGTATGAGCGACTTATCACAGTATCCTGAAAACCGGGACATTAGCAAAACTCTTACAGCTTTTATTAGTCACTGGTGGTAGAGAGTTTCAAGTAAAATTGTCCATCATTTGTTTATAAAATATGTGCAAGTCTATGCAACAGCTATAGTCAGTCTCACCCTATTGAGCTTCATGGGCTTCATTCTTGTCTATCTCTTCTAAGTATTCTGAGTCTCTGTAGGGCTCTATTAGCTGGTGGCAACAACACTGTGGTCATCTAATGGAAAGAAAGCTTTTGCAGCCCAGAAAAGCATGAGAACTTTACTATTAAAGTAAGGGAAGACAGTCAGCTACAGGTCCTTCATATATGACATGAATGTATGCATAGAAAAGCTTAGTATGTTAGGTGACAGTTGATGTTATTCATGAATGTGTAATTGTTATGTTTTGTCAGACCCATAACAATGTCTTGTTATACATTTTTTTACACTTTCTTTTATGTGGATATTTACAAAGATCTTTTAAGAGGTGTGTATATCTATCTTTTACAGAGCAAGAAGAGAAATGAATTGTGACAGCTGGCATTCACAAGGAGAGAAAAAATATGAATGATATTGAACTGGTAATCTTGATTTTTATTCAAACTCTCTTTGCAAGTGCTTGTGTCCCACTAAAACAAGAAGAAAGCTAAGCTGAATTTGCAACTAGCATATGGTTCATTGTTTGCCCGTCCAAATGAAGTTGGAGTGGAGCTTCAACTTGTCAGATTATGTTATAGAGGACATCCAAGATTGTATTATATTCTTCTTAGCTGTCCAGAACTTAATGAGCTCAATAGAGATAGATTGCTTAATAAGGTCCCTAAAAGTGTATTTTTTTTCTGTCAGAAGATGGGAAAGTAATTTGACTGATCTTGCTGTCCAGTAGTTCAATTTTTTAATCACTGAGATGTCTCAAAAAAAAAAAAAAGAAAAAAAAAAAAGAAAAAAAACTTCCTCAAGTACATCTACAGGAGTCAGATTTTTCTCGAGTTATATCATTTATATACTTTCAGTAATTACACTCCATTTACCGGGTCATGGGAAATGACATTTAACTTGGAAGCGAAATGAATAACAATGAATTCACCTCTAATAGTTTTCCAGTTACTCTGACCTTGTAAAATTACAGTGAAATTTAGTTTTTGGTTGTATGGACTTACCTATTGCCTTACTAAATAGCTATGTTGGTCTGAATGCAAAATAATAGTCATATAGAAATAACAACAGGTTGCTTCTATTCTACAGAGATCAGTAAACTGGTCTAGACTGTTTTTTATTATCAGCAAATGAAAAGAAGAACTAAGTGCTTAAATTTATTAGGGGACCCTTCCCAAAACTTGGCAAACCAATCAAATTCACACTTAGCGGCAAATCCATATGGATTCAGACTCAGTTACGACATCAACAAGTTTTATCCAAAACCGTGTGTATGTACATAGTCACTTCACAGAAAATAAATATAGGCCTCTGGAATCCAGATCTCTCCAGTTACTTAGAAGGAGTAACAAAAATATTAACGTTATTCTGAATTGCCTCTAAGATAATAGTGTTTACAATAATAATTTACTGAGTAGTTAATTCACAGTTGATGTAATTATTTTGTCTATTATCAGTGAAAAATACAATAGTTTGATAAGCTTTTGTCCTTGGAACATGTGTAATTTAGAAACAATTCATTATTGCATCATTTTTTGTAGAGTCATCCTTTGTGCTAATGATGACAAGGAAAAGCAACAATTGTGTGTAGATTGAATTTAGCCTTAAATTCACTAACCGAAACTGAAAATTTCTTATGATTTAGATATAGAACAATGGTATTAATGACATTCAAATACCTCGAATTACTGTAATATCATAAAGGTAGTTGATTTTTCTGAAATGGAAACCTCCCAAGGAAAACTTTGAATAGCTGCTGCTGACAGCTGAGGCAGAGATGCTTTTAGACCACTTCTGGACCATGATTCAACCTGAAAGCACTAAAGCCAAATGCACTCAAGCAAGTGATTCGGATTAAAATGTCTTTCTTTTAGATATATTTTTTTCCAGAAAGTAGGCTATCTGAATATATCAATAGAGTGAGAGACTTCAGCAGCCTTACTGAAATTTTTAGAAATAATTTTCACAAGCAGACTGTTAACAGTTATAGTGTACACGTGGAGTAGAAGGTTAACTTGAAACAGCAGTCAGCGTCTACTGCTTTCCCCTGCACTAAGTATTCTGATTATTTTCTCCTTTCCAGGAGGAAATTATGTTTTGTTTCATCTCAAAACTTTATGCGTTTTTTTTAATGCTGAAGCAAATCCCTACTTCTTTTAAGCATTTCCTGGTAAGAG
This sequence comes from Crypturellus undulatus, assembly GCA_013389825.1. Lineage (NCBI taxonomy): Eukaryota > Metazoa > Chordata > Aves > Tinamiformes > Tinamidae > Crypturellus > Crypturellus undulatus. The sequence continues at coordinate 310,151 of VWPW01012043.1, read as the reverse complement.
ACTTTCTGACTTGTGATATTGGCATGACTTTAAAATGCCTGTGTGTAGAAGACGACTGATTAATTAAAGAAAAAAAACATTAAAAATCCACATCCATAAAATAATATTTACAGTTAAAAAACTAGCAGTTTAAAACGAGAATATGAAGTGTGCTAGCAATTAATTTAAACATCAACATATAAGATCTCAGTATGTTATCAGACTTGTGGGACAGATTTTAAGCTGGGGAAAAAAATGGTGTAATACTAATCATTTTCCTGCTGGTTTATACTAAGCGAGGAAATCTCATCTTAGAGTGAATTCCCTATGTTGTAAAGTTCTAGGATAAGTTTGATCTTTTCATCTCTACCATGATAGAATCAAGATCTTACTCCATCTCTAAGGCCTACATCTTCAAGCGTACTACAATTAAGGAACTATAGAATGTCAAGGTTGCGAATTAATATAAATGAATTATCTACACTGTCGTGGTATTCATATGGGTTGTATTTCTGTTCTAACACACAGTTCTATTACTGAACAGCCATAATTTGGACACTGTGGTAGACCAGCATAAGTGACAATAACTGCACTCATTTTGTCACAGTCTATACTGGACTGTCTCTTCTCGGTACTGTACTTTCTAATTTATGCTAGAAATATTTAAACTGTGTACAAAGTGATCTGAACTTCAAGCTCTTTTGCTTTCTGAATCCTTGAGTTTATGAGCTCTGTAATATGCTAAGACCCACTGAAGACCACAGTTGCTGTGTTGTACAACATGGAAAATCCGGCTGCAAGTACACTGCCTTCCTCTCTAGCAGCACTTGGGACTAACTCAAAGCCCCTTTGGAAAACGACATAACATTTCACTAAGCACTTGTGGTAATTATCCACTGGAACAAGTCCTTACGTATCATCTAAGAGGCCTTAAGAATAAAAGTGATAAGGTGCCCCACAGATGACTGTCAAAAACTCATGATTCAATTGCTTCTTCTCGAAGTCTAATTTTCGCTTACATTATCTGTTATACTATCTAATCAAACACTAATGGCAAAGAAAGTGGTCCCCCATGCACTTAGAGAGCATTCTGTCCTCTCTACCCTTGCACAGGAGAGCTTTCAAAGTATATTTCACATGCTTTTGCTATTTCCCCAAACCATTTGTCTTCTATGAGATTAAACCTTTTGATTTTTGACCACTGAGATGAAAGGCTGAATCAGTTAATAACATTTAGGTTTATTTTTTGTGGTTTTTGTTTGTTTGTTTGTTTTTCCTTTTTTTTTTCTATAATACTTTTTACTGACAATAGCAGGAGAAATGTTTTTCTTGGAGATTTTAGAGCTAAAATATTTTGCCTGGCAATGCAACGACCAAAGAACCCTCAAGTGGGATTAATACCGTACTGTGCTCGGTACTTTACAAACATGGTAAGAGACAGTCCTTGCACCAAAGACTTCCTAATCTGAAGAAAATAAAGCAAAGAGAAATGAAAGCAAGTTGCTCTCAACTACAGGGAAGTAGATTAAGTGACAGAAAAATCAAAGCTTTGTAACAAGAAATCCTTTGATTATATATAACACACGTTAATGTACCAAAATATTAAATTTTGTTTGTACGGACACCAACATGGAATCTTGTGATACCTAACATTTAATTTTCAAGGGGGAACTAATAACCTTTATTAATAATTGTCCTTATTATCTATTTAAATAATTGTTTGAATTTATTTGTTTTTAGAAGATCAATGAGGTCAATCTGACATTATTTGTACTTTTTGGGAGTCTTTTGTCTCTGATCTGTGAGATTTATGAGGATTGAATCCTAATTTGCCTAGGGATGCTTAAAAGAAAAAATGTCATAGAAAAAGAGAGATGGGAGGAATGGAAATAGAAATGGAAAGAAAAAGCAAATGGAAAGAAAAAATATGAAAGATAAGACATAGTCCATAATTTTTCAGATCCTGTTCCTGGTTTTGTTTGGTTTTATTTTGTTGTTTGCTGACAATGTCTTGGATATTCCAAAGAATATTAAAAAATACATTAGAAAAAAAGGGACAAGCACAGCCTGGAAAAGAGATTATTGGGCTGGCAATTCTTCAATAATATATTCTTTACCAAAGTCCATGAACAAGAAACAATCTAGTTAATGTACAACAAAATTTAGATGGTTAAGCAGTGTATCAGGCTACCTGTGAATGATACACATTCTGTGGTAGTGCAGATTTTAAAGACAAAGTAAAACAAACATCTGCCAGGGTGGATTAGGTATCATTGATACTGTCTAAAAGATGCTATTGATCCAGAGATTTCTTGAGTTCTTCACAGCTCTCTGATTATCTGATAGTGTTTCTTTCCCAATAAATAGACAGACAGACAGACAGATAGATAAATAGATAGATAAGCCAGGAACCTTAGGACCAACAGAAAGGATAGTGACAGTAGGAACTAGAAAGCTGATTACATTTCCCAAGTTAAATTCTTGCTCATACAAATGAACAAAGATTTCCAGATGGAAACTTGTTTGCCTGTGTCTCCTCTTCTAGTTTCCCAGTAATTGAGAAAATTAATGGCAAGGGACTTGATTTAGATCACAGTTCGTTCTTACAAGTCCCAATATGGTGCAGAAGAGGTATTTTTACATGAAGTTTTGCAGTTTTGACGTCAGCCAATATATTCTACCAAGCTATTAGAAAAAAAAAAAAAAGGCATTATTAGATCAATAGTCATGAAATACTTTGATTACCAGTTCATTTCTTTATACAAAGTTATCTCAGCTTGAGGACTTGACACAGTTTTGGATTATGTAGTGTGATCTGTCTTGAAGCCCTGAAAAGACAGTACTGTAAGCCCAAACTGATTGTTATAAAGGCTTAACACATTTTTTTTTGTCTTGCTGAGACACCAGTGATCTTAATTTACCTTCATTTTTCTGACCAATGTGGCTTCCAAAAGACCTCTCAAGGACCAGAAGAAAACATGGGAATAATTGGTAGGTTGTAAAAATCATATTCCACCGTACTGCACTACCAGAGGAGTGTTCTTTGCAGAGTTAAACAGTCAGTTGAAGTAGTTTTCTCTCAGTTGAGTAAGAAAAGACCAGTTAACATTAAAAAAAAAAAAAAAAAGTGTGCCTGGTAATCATATGACCAGGTTGGGGCCCTTATATCTGGGTCTATGGATTTCTATATCTGTATGCTGTTAAGGAGATGGTTAGAATTTTGATTACAGAATAAAGCATCCAGAGGAAGTGCTGTATGCAAATGCTGGGAAGCATAGGTCAAAGTTTTATGCTTTCTGGGACTGCCTAGCATATTAACAGATCTAGGGAAAAAGTGACTGTAGTTAAAAATTAATAGCACACTGACAAGTATTATTTAAACCTATCCAAATCTAAATCAGTCAACCCTACTGAAATCTTCAAATACTTAAGAGGTAACCCATAGCCGTTGGTGTCAAAAAGTGCTGTGAGGATTGAGAAATTAATCTACATTTTGCTCACATAACAGTTTTGTCCTTGTGTGAATGGTAAGTGAGGGATTTTGCTGCCCTTGTGTCTTTTATTTAACCTCCATTAGCACTGCATGGAGTAAAATGTTACTGTGTTAAATAAACATTGCTTCTTTGAAAAGAAATTAGATAGCAAATAATATGTTAAGAGTAGACTAAATTCTTCCTTCCAGATTCCATTCAGTGGAGACTCATCTCCTTTTCCCGGTGTCATGTATTTGTTGCTGTGCACTCCCTCATGTACATCAAAAACTCAGATAAGTTTTTTTCAGGCACTGGACTAGCTGTGAATTGATTACTTCCTCTAATTGGCCTTTATGGTGTATCTGGATCTTCTCAATCCTGTACTGCTTCTGCTTACTAAGTAGGTGACAGAAACTTTTATAATTGGCTAGCAGTAGAGAAGTATTATATAGTTATTCACATAGAAAATGTTTTAAAGTTTTGAAAATATTTCCGCTCCTCAGTGGCTGTTCCATATGTTAACCAATCATCTGATGTCGTGCAACACGGCAAAACAGTCTTGATTCAATTAACGAAACTTCCTTCTTAAACCTCCCAGGCGCCTTTGTGTATGACAAGCCATAGATGGCACTGGGTAATTCAAAGATTGCAGTGATAAATCAGGCCATGAAGTGAATGGCAACCTTCATATCTAGCTCCAGATCCAAAATGTCATCTATTTTGTTATTTCCTTTATGGTGGCACACCATATGTGTTAAGTGCTTTGCTTTCTTGGAAGACAGATAATCTAAGTCCTTATTTAAAGTAGTTCACAGTCTAGGATGGACAGGTTGGTAAACAAAGATTAGGGACAAAGGAAGCAATAGCATGCTGGGCACATTTTTGCAGAAGTGTTTATTTAATAGAAGCTTAAATGTGGAGTGAGGAGAGGTACTTACAGATAAATCATAAATCAGGTTGCTTTGGTGGTTCATATCATTAGCTGATTGGTGGAAATCATAATCTTTAATCATAACCCATTCCTAATTGCTGTGCTAGTATTCAAACAGAAATCACAAATTGGGGATCACTAGTTTATGTCTGAGGCTCAGAGAGGTGAATTTCAATTATAGCTGGCTTAGTCCCAGCTATGCCACATCTACATCAGAATTTTGGTTAAAAGCAGAAGCATAATTTTGAAGAGAATACCCTAGCTCTTTCTATTTTTTTCTGCTTTGGAAAGTTACCAAATTATTTTTGATATATGTAGAATAAGAAATCAATTGAGAAGTTCCTGTCCATATGGGTTATAAATATTTACCATCCCCTAATGGAGACTAAAGGTTAAAAAATAGCAACTGGTCCTTCAGACAGCTTCAAAAGACCTGGTGAGAATGTTTGGTCCAAGGGACAAAACTAAATCTATCTAAAATACCTCCTTGAATAACTGAATTACTTGCTCACATACATAAACATATTCTTGCTGTGATGAAAATAGCAATATAATGGTCAGAATGCTATTGGCTTCAGTTGGCTCCAGTGTTCTTGTTCTCTTAATATATAAATTAGGCTGATTGATAGTGCTTAATGAAGATGGAAAGATTGCAACGATGGCCAAATCAGTGATGAAGAGTGCTTTGAGATCTGTGGACATAAGCCCTACAAAACTACATGGCATTGCTATATGAAGCAAATTCTGCATTCTCTTGAAATCTAATGAAGTAAATAACTTCAACATGGTAACATTAAATATTCAAAAGCATTTAGCATTGCTTAATAGAGAATGCATTAACAAGAAGAAAAGGAGGACAGTCAGTAGGCAGCTTCAGTTCCTACAGCAAATCCAGAGTGAGACAAAGAACTGCATCGCAATCTAGTTTTAAAGAGAAATATTATTTGAATTTCTTACTGCTTATTTTTGCTGAGTTTTTCTTTTGAAAGAAAGTCAATCTATCAAGATTAGATATCTAACTGAGAAATTTAATATAAATTCATTCTCTTTCTTTTCAATTTCCCCAATTTTTACTGGATTTTATAATAAAAGGTAAATATGAAAAAAAAGAGTAAAAGAGGGTAATTATGTGCACAATTATTTTTAAAAATACAGTAAGAATGTCAAGGAATGAAGATAACATACACTAGTACAATGTCAAGGTATGTGCCGCACATTAGTAAAAATCAGAAGATTAATATGAGTGAATAAGACATGCCTCTAATATTATAGATATTAAAGACATGTATGGCAAGTTTAGAAATTGAAACGAAGGTTTATGTTTTAAGTGACTCTAGTCAGAAAAAAAATCCATTTGGCTTTAATAAAATACAAAAATCAGAATAAAAAAGAAGTAGCTTGCTTTTTCTCTTCTTCTACATCATGACCAAAACAAAATGCTCTAAAATGTGTCATGACACTTCCCTGTAGTCAGATAGGCAATTATATTTCTCAACAGAAGCTTAAAGCAAAGAAAAACTTTAATGAGCACATTGTTTTCCAAAGATATTCTTCTTAGATGGTTTTTCTAAGTATGAAATAACAAGATTTTAAAAAGTCTCTAAACTCGATTTCATAGTTATGATTTTCATTTTGCTGTTAACAGTAACAAGACTCTCAAACTACTATACATTTTTCCCAATTTGTGTATTTTTCTATGCAATATATTACCTTAGAGGTAAATAAAAGTAACATCTTTTGGAAAGTTTTTCCAATTCCTCCTGATGTCTACTTAGAGGAAAAAAATATTTCTAGATTGTCTCAAAAGTTTATACAGTTAAAGATTAAAAGTATTTGCTTACAGATTGCATCCCTGAGTGACCAAAGAATCACTTTCATTTTGTAAAGAGTTTGCACAGTTGATCCAAAAAGCATACTCAGAGCATCCCAAGGGAGTCACTAATTATATAGGGATGTAAATATGTTGTTTCAACAAGTAGGAACAGAACAAGACTCCTACTACCCACATAAAGCTTTAAATAGAATCCAGCATGTTCTCCTTTCCCCTGTAATCAGATAATATTTAATTATTTCAGTTGCTCAAGGTCTTTCCAAATTTTTAGTGTCACTTTCATGTTTCTGAAAACATTTTTATCATTCATTTGAATGTCAGCTTCCCTGAAGCAGAGATATTTTGCATTAAAAATCAAACATAACCAGCTGCAGGGATAATTCACCTGGGGATGTTAGGGCCTGAAATTTATTTTTATTTTAATAGAGCAATACGACTAGGAACAAGAACAATTTAAAGAAGAAACATGTATGTAGATATATGTGTATGTGTATGTACATTCAATTTGGAATTCTTCTTCATTACCAAAGTACGAGTATTAAACAAGGTAGTGTATTATTAGGTAAATCCTTGACATTTTCTGGACAAAGTGACTTTAAGATAAGTTTCTCAAGCTTTGCCAAACTGTTTGTTAGAAGAGCAATTACTTTTACCACTGTTTTTACTAATTCATATTTGCACCAGAAATCATAAATCAGCTGCTTTGGGATCAATGTTTTCCCACAGCTGTAATTATTGGTGTATGCCACTGTTTCCACATAGGTTTTAATATTTTCTAATGTCCTTCTGTTTCAACATCTGCATTTTCAGACTGTGAAACAAAAGTGGTTCTTACTCTTGGACTTGTATCCTAGTCCTGAGGAAAAAAAAGCAGAAAGCATGAAAACAACTAGTCATGATGAACCTGTGGTGTTGAAAGAAGGGAGATGCCATACATAAAAGGAATAACTCATGTGGGTACAGGAAATGTGTCACTGGCAAGCTTAGAGAAGGGATATTTGGGTCAGAAACATTGATAAATTCACTAGAATTTGAGAAGAGGGAAATTGCACAAAAATGGAGATGATATGAATCCTTTCTTGCTTTTTCCTTTTGAAATAACTACTTCACATACTCAAATTCTTACATGTGTGTGAGGTAGTCTGAGTTCAACAGAAGAGGAAGATTTGACACCACAGCATTTCTAAGAACACTAACCTTTTTTTTCTCCAAAAGAAGAACAATTTTAAAAAATCATTGAGATCTCAGAGCCTTTTGAAGATGCCTGAAGAGTGTCCTGAGGTCATTAGTAAATATAGCAATATATGACTTATGGGCATTTGTGCCCACGGTATCTGGTTCTGTTGACCTGCTGATTTTCCCACCTTCCTGTGCAAAATCCTGCTGACTCCGCTTTTTGATCCTTCTACATTACAAAGATTGTTCACCATTTGGTGAACAAGTTGGTCACCAAGTTGTCTTTTTTTCTATGAGAAGCTGTAGACCATCAAATAATTTACCTCCTTTATCCTGCTTCTGTCCTCAAAAAGATGGGGAACTCGTCATTTTCCAAATGAAGTGAAAAGCGGGGGAGAGCAGAGTGAAAGCAAAGCGTAAAGGCAAGACCACACACACACAAGAGGAGATGATGCTAGATCATAAATATGAGATATATACTGAATGAAAATATGTGTAATCCATATATTCTGAGCTCTTCTTAAATATCAGCAAATATTGAGTGTGATAAAGTGGAAATATGCATTGTGTTCAAACTCAGGAAATCTGGACAGAATTTTGAACTTTGCAATCTGTTCTGTGATGTGAGGTGAGTCATTCTACATCTCTGTCTTCTGCCATTCCCACTCTTCTGTCTCTTATCCTAAGACCATATGAATCTTCTGAGAGAGACATGATCTAACACTAAGCACACACAAAAGAACTCCTACAATAAACTTTCATTACGGTTGTGACCTCCTAATTTTACAATAATAAAAATAACAACAGCAATACCAGGACTCCAGATATTTGCAGGATTTCACTCATCTTAAAATAGGAAGCAAAAAGGAATTCACACCAGGGACTCCTTTGCTTTTCTCTCTTCTTCAGGATCTTGAACAAATTTTCTTATGTAGTTTTAAAGGTAAATGATAGCCTTTCAGAAATCCGTGTAGCTATGTGTATGTGCATCATAACTATACATAAATATATAAATATAAAATTTCACACCTGCAATTTGTAAACCATTTTATTTGGAACCCCACATCTGTATGCATATTAAACTTTTTGTATCCATTTTTCAGTTTCAGGTACATTCACAGTGTTCTACACATTTATAATCAAAGTGTCTGAAAGGTTCTTTTTCTTGTTTCTTTTTCTCAGATGAAGGTGATGGATCTGCCTATATACGTCTACCTAAAGTATGATTTCACTTGCATAAGCTTCCTGCTTACTTGCTTTTAAGTGGGTGAGATCATGATGACATGTCATATAAAGACGAGGGTGCTGAAATCTCAGAGCTCTAACCTCTGCAGTCTTGGGGAATCCAGGGAGTTCCATGAAGTACTGAAAAGCTGAAAAAAAATCAACAAATAGAGTGCCTACATATAAAGAAGGAGAAAGAGAAAAGCTGAAGAAATGTAGCTCAATCAGCTTTATTCAGTTTCTACAAAACACTGGGAAAGGATGATCAGGCTATTCATAGGTAGTAGAAGATGAATAACAGCCAATATGGATTTATCCAGTACAATTTGTACCAAACCCATATTTAGTTTATTTGTAGCAGAGTAGTAGATCTCATGGAAGCTGGATAAATAGCCATTTTTCTTCCCAATGTCCTATGTGTTTCATTTTCTGAAGACTTTGTTTTGTTTTATCTCATATGATATTTTCAGAAGTATTTTACAGAAATATGGTTTGCAAAATATTAGTATAACATATTTGCAAAGGTGTTGGAAAGCTCAATACCAAGAATGTATTTCAACGGCTCTTATTCAGGTTAGGAGATTGTGTCAAGACAGGAGCTGCTGAGGTCTGTCTTTTCCAGGTGCCAGCATTTTCATGAATACACAATAGAATAGAGGATAGATTTATTAAACTTGCAAGTGAGACTGAGGTGAAAGAAATTGCCATAATGCTGAGATGAGTGAATAAAGTTCATGATATTCTTAAAGCAGTAGAGATATAAGCCTGAGGAAAAAGTAACATATCATTTGGTAGGAACAAGTGCAAGTGAGAGTAATCTGGTGCACAAATAGAGAATGGGAGAGAGCTGGTTCAAGCAACATAAATGGATATGGAATTGTAGTGGATCGCAGTGGAATAATATTAAAAAAAAAAAAAAAAAGAAAGCAAATTTAATGCTGAGGTTATATAAACACAAGTAGCATCTGGAGAACTGCTAAAGTAATCTTTTCATTCTCTCAGCACTGGGTAGACTCCTGTTAGAGTTATCTGACTGGTGATGTTTCTAATTTTATCTGCAGTGACCCTGCAATTGTTTTGCCTCCGGGTTGGTGTTCACATGATCTTACTCTGTAGTGTCCTGTTCCGTGTTTCAATCCCTTGGCACAAGCAGGTGTGGTAGGAAATGTATGGTTATTCAAAAGTGAGTTTTGCCTAGAAGCGCAAGTTCATGCATGTCTCAAAGAAGACTAATTAAAATTTATGCACTGTTTTAACAGTAAATTTCATATTCCTAGAGAGGAAATTCTGCTTGCATACCAATAGGAATATTTTCCCATGACATACAAATATCAATGCAGTGTTCTCTTAAGGCTCAGGACATCAGCGTAACTTGATGGCATTTTATTTTTGCAGTCAAGTTACATGAGAAGAAATATTGTATGTTCCCAGTTCATGAGAGACATATTCTAACAACATCTCTTAAGAGTTTGTATCTTCTAATGGCAGAACAGATGGAGTTTCAAGTCTCTGAGAAGTCATGTAAGACTCGTAAGACTGGCTTTGAGTTTTCCCATATATATATATGCTCAATCCCTAGCTTCCTGTCCAATTACTTGTGTATCTTTGTTAGAGGAGCTGTTGTTATATTTTTTTCTGTGGGCTAGATCAGACTCAAGACCATTATTTATAATCCATATATGAGCTTCATAGCAGATTTCTTTCTAAAATAATTGGATAGGTAGTGTCAAGAAGAGATGACATACCATCTCTTTTTACCCATCACAGTAAACCTTCCAAACCTGCAAAACCAGCTTCCCTGACAGCAAGTTACTCTATGATATAGATCTAACAAAGCAGACAGTTGTTTGATAAACAAATCATATCTATATGTGCTGTTGACCCTGCTGATATATTTGCAATGGTGAATGCATTGGAATTAATTCAAAGTATTTTTGAATACTTTTGAATTTTACCATACATTTTTTTTAATAACCAAACAGTGTCAAGGCTTTCTCTCTGAGCCTAGAAGCTTATGGCACAGTTGCACCAAATTCATTTGACCTTCCAAAACGGAATAGCCACATGCAAAATTCATATTAAGAATGGTTACTGACCCAGGCTGACTCCTCAAATATTGGCATTTTGGGAAAATCTTGGTTTTCCTAGGCTAAAATCATGTCAATAATTGGTAGTTATAGATGATCTATTTTCAGCGTCAGGGCTGGTGCTTCAGCCCTGTTTAATTTACTACCCAGAGAGGCTGAGATAGTTGGACATTCTGTTAGCTGACTGGATACAGGAAGAGAGAAAAATTTGCCTTTGACAATGAATAAGAAAGATACTTGGGTTTTGTTAATTCATTTAGTTAATAAATTCTTTTGACATGCTGATTTCCTGGTTTGGAATGTGTTTAACTTGAGATGACATGTGCAGGCTGGGCTGTTTTCACACCACAGATTTTGTTAAGACACTTTAAAATCCCCTAAATAGAATAAGATATCTGAACCTTTTGCGACATATACTGCCATATATAAATTTAAGTGAATATGTAAATTGGATAGTTCAAACTGAATTATAGAAGGACACTTTTGAACACTGGTTCCTCTGCACTTTGGCCAAGATGTATCTTTAACATCTGCTAGTCCTTTTTTCAGTCAGGCCAAGGTCTTTATGGATATGAAACGAGTAATAAATGCTTCCTCTTTATTACCACCATTCTAGATTTCTACTGTTATGAACTTCTAATTTTTGGTAGCAATTTTACTGTGATAGTTAGAAATAAGCTAAAGTACAAATTGGTAACCAGCCTGTACATAATCCCACTATAACAGCGGGCACAGTGAAAACTGCCGTGTGTTCATATCCTCTTCAGAAAATGTGTTGTAGTCTGAACTGCTACCTTATTTTTGTACTGCTATTATTGTACTGCAGCATAACACTGGGTTATAGATTTAGGAATATGCTCTGTCCCAGATTCACAGAGTGCTTTTAAAGTTATCTTCTTTTACCTTTGGAAGTCTGATTCTTTTAAAGACATTTGACATAGCTAATACTATTTAGGTAATGGGAAAAGGGTAAGAAAATCTTTTAAAATATTATTCCTTGGAAATATTTTTTTCCAGAAGCTTCTATTGGCTTCTAAAGGCCAGTCAATTTTTGCATTCTGTTTCGGCAACAAATTCTCCAGCTATGCAGTTAGGCTTGTACTTGCTCTGCTCTCTAAACAGTTTTTCCTCCAGCTTGACGATACCACTGTTTTCTCTTCTAGTCCCTAGAGGATGATCTCTCTTCTAGTCTCTTTTTCTTCTGTTACTGAAATTGAATAATTCTTGTAACTTCTGAGAGGCATTTCACTTTGTGACTGCTGAAACTTGGTTGTGAACTTTTAGCAGGAACTACACTAACAAAAGCTACACTGTTGTTCCTTGCTTTTCCGCCTGCAGCAAACCTTTGACTGTATTTGTATTGCTTTTCAACAACAATTCAGATTTACACCCAAAAGCTATGCACTCAAACTTTTACAAGCCTTGAGGAGTCACAGATGAATGCTGACTGTGATTTAGATAGTCTGTATCAACTGTATCAGGTGAAAACAACTAAGGCTGGCATTTCCTGAATCACCGGGCTCTGGGGCTTACTGCGATTCCTTCTGCAGCTTCTCTTTGTTCCTTGGAAATGTAGTTTGAGCTGCAGCTTCTCTCTTGATTCGTGTAATATTTTCCTAAGGCAGTTCAAACTGAACTCATAAGCATGAGTTGATTTATGGGTTTGTGTTTTTTGGGGTTTTTGTGTGTGTGTTTTTTTTTTTTTTTTTTCAGAAGTTGATCAAAGTCTTTTGATTTAAGTCTAAGAAACCTTGGCCAAATTACACTTAGCTGGTGTATTTCGTGTATATGATGTAAAGTAAGCATGCTGCATACTTGAGGTGATATACTTATTTTTCTCCTTTCTGAATTATGAACTTATTGCTAATCAGCTTCATTTCAGACCTTCAGAATGAAGAAATCAGGTTATTTCTCTCTCTGTCATTAGTGTTTAAAGATTCCAACCAAAGAAATCTTCTCAATAACCAAGTGCAACATCTTTGTACTCCACCTGCCTGAGCAGAGATTTGATGCTTGAAGAAGCTGCTTATTATTGCCTCATACTTACGCACATTACCTGATGCTCATCTAAATGTTGTATTACAGAGTCTGCAGTCATCTTTTAAATACATGGTTCTATTTTAAGAGAAGAGCAAAAATAAAGAATCTTGATTTTGTTCCATGAGTTAGGGAAATCTATCAAAAAAAAAAAAAAAAAAAAAATTCTCATCTCCAGTGCTAAGCCTTGGCTATACATTTTTGATTAGAAATTTCTTGGATTAAAAATCATTTCATTGTTGTCATTGTTTTGGTGAATTCTGTAGATTGCATTTAACAAGTGAGGGAAAGCACTCAATTATCCAGAACATCTGCTGGCTTTGACACTGTCCTGAGAATGACTTGCTGAGCTCAGGCCCCTGCAAAGCCATCTGTCTAATGCTGAGAGGGAGTGTGATGGCTGTGCAGAGAGCTGCAGTTTTTAAGAAAATGGTGCCCTAGCTCCGTGTGAACAAAAAACCTCAAGAAAATACATTAGATAATTTCAGGTTATGAATCTTCTTCTGCAAGTACATGAGGGAACAAAATTCAAAACACCATCTAGAAATTAGGCATATAGTCTTGGAAAGTCATCAGTCTTCTTTTTACAGTGAACTAAGAAAGTTAGACACTTCTAAAAGTGAATTCATCTCATTTCAAAATAGGAGGTTAAAATGGATGGTAAGGATGATCTACTGTAGATTTTTTCTCTCTCTGATATATAGATATAACCTGGACAATTAAATTGAATTTAGAAAGCCTTCAGACACCTATTGTTAAGATAAATCTCACTTTTATCAAACCTGAATGTGGAATATATATAAATTCTTTAGGGTACTGATAGGTTAGAATGATATAAAATTGAATATTTTAGAATGTTTCCATAAGATATAAGCTTTTTCTTTTCTAAATTTACCTTTTTCTTATTTCAAGATATAATAAAGAGAGAATCTAGAGCTCAACACTTGAAGGCTGCTTTAGACTGCATAAAATTGCTATCATTTACTTTATTTTTTTTAATTGTTGATCAAGAGAAAAATGGATTTCCTGAATAGGAATGATTTGTTTTTCTCCTTGTGCTAAGCATATGATGGTCAGGAGAGATTTGTGATCTGCCTCTGAAAGAAGTGTGTCTGCCAGTGTCTCCCTACAGAATTCTCATTGCTGAATTGGACAATGTTTTCATATACTAGTCCTGCAATGTTTTAATTGGTATATAATTCTGGCATAGAATTCACTTTGCTGAGTAAAGAGTCCAAATGTTTAAACTTTACAAAACCTGTGATTTTAATCTGCTATGTTGCATCATCAGCATTTCTAGTTACAAATTAGCTAATGAGGAAACATTTACAAAGACACTTTATCATCAGACTATTTTACAGGAGCCAAGACACAAGGCAATTCTGTGTGCTTTCAAAATTATCAGTGCTTGTGATGGGGAGGTGTATTTTGCTATGATCTCCATCAAAGTCAGTGGGCAGCTGAAGTTATTTTTTGAACTCCTGATACCTTTATGATATTAATTGCTTAAGTGAAGACCTACAAAAGGCAGTTGCTGCTCTTAGCATCTTTTTGATTCATGTAATATGTTTTTACTGGTGCATCTGATGTGAAATTTTTGTTCTCTGAATTTAAGAACATTCATTTTTTCCTTCAGAGTTTTCTGCTTTTCTGTGTTGAATTCAGCAAAAAGTATGAGCATGTTCACATTACTTTGAAAGCTTTCTTTCCCATTATAATCAGGCAGCTGTTTCTTATAGGAGCCTACATGTAAAGACAATTGGTAGTCATTCTTTACCTAATTGAAGATGCATCAACGTTGTTCCCTGTCTCATGATGAGAGACACTCGCAACCAACACATTGGACCAAGTTTTAACTGATAATGCTTTCATTGCTTTGTTTATTTTTTAAGATTTTGTTGCTTTGGTTGTTCAGCAGCATTTTTGTGTGATGGAAGCTCACAGTCATCACCATCATTGTTTCATTCTTTTTTTCAAAGTTGAGAAAATGTGTCTTTTTTTTCATTTAGATATTGAAGTAGAATAAGCTAAGGTGACTTATGGTATGAGTTTTAGCTATAGAATACTTAAACCTAATGATATACAAGATAAACAAGATATGTTACATATCATAACATCTAACATTGAAGCTCCTGTTAATGGAGAAATAGTTGCTACAGTACTTGGACTCTACAAAGTTCATATGTCCCTGTGCCAGCTGCTGGAGAGACTGGAAATCCAGGCACACCTACTGTGTAGAATGAGTGTTCAAGCCCGGATGCTAGAGAATTCCACATTGTCTATATGTACATATATGTCTTAATGCTATACCTTAATTCCTTATGATCAGCCAGGAAAGCAGACAGAATGAAGATATCAATGACATATATGTTTGTGTCTATCTGTGTTGATGTGTGTGTGAGAGCGTCTGTCTGTTGATCTGTGTGGTCAGACATATATATGTGTTTGTATATTGTACAATTCTGTATCAACCCTAGACTTGAAAAGAGCTAAATTTGACCTCTTCAAGAACCCACTTGGAGGAATTTCCTGGGCCATGGTCCTAGGAGGAAAGGGTGTGAAGGAGATTTAGCTAATATTCAAGAACCACTTTCTCCAACCTCAAACTTGGTGCATTTCTAAAAGAAAAAAGTCAGTCTAGGGGGAGACCTGCATGGATGGGCAAGGAACTCTTGGGAAAACTTAAAGAGAACGTATATGTAATGTGGAAGAAGGGTCAGAACAAATGGGAATAATATAGGAATACTGTCAGAGAATACAGAGACGTGGTGAGGAACATCAAGTCCTGTTTGGAATTAGAGTTAGCAAGAGATGTCAGGGAAAAGAGGAAGGACTTCTACAAATACATCAGCAGCAAGAGGAAGTCTAGGGAAAGTGTGGGTCCACTGATGGAGGGGGTGGGAGCCTGGTTTGTGAGGGTTACAGAAAAGGTAGAGTTAATAAACTCCGCCTTCTTTGCTTCAGTCTGTACTGCTAAGGTTAGTCCTCATGAACAAGAGAGAAGATATGGAGGAAGAAAGTCTTTCTGCTGGTCAAGGAAGATTGGGTTAGAGATTGTTTAGGCAAATGGTACACCCACAAACCTATGGGCCCAGGTGGCATGCACCCAAGAGTGCTGCAGGAACTGCCAGGGATTATTGCTCAGCCGCTCTCCATCATCTGACAGGTCATGGATAGTGGGTGAGTAGCTGCAGGACTGGGAGAAAGACAGCGTCACACCAGTCTTCCAATAGGGCAAGAGGGAGGAGCCGGGAAACTACAGGCCAGCCAGCCTCACTTCGGTCCCTGGAAAAGTGATGGAGCAGCTCATGCTAGAGATCATCTCTAGGCATGTGAAGGAAAAGAAGGTGATCAGGAGTAGTCAGCTCAGATTCACCAAGGGGAAATTATGTTTAACCAACCTGATAGCATTCTGTGATGAGGTAACCATCTGCATGGATGTGGGTTAGATGAGTGGACAGTGTGGTGGATTGAGAACTGGCTGGATGGCAGAACCCAGAGGGTGGTGATAAATGGTGCTCAGTCTACTTGGAGGCTTGTGGCTAGTGGTGTCATCCAGGGGTCAGTCGTGGATCCAGTGCTGTTCCATTTGTTCATCAATGACTTGGACGAGGGTACACAGTGCACGCTGGGCAAGTTTGCAGATGACACCAAACTGGGAGGAGTGGCCGACACTCCTGAGGGCTGAGCTGCTATTCAGAGAGACCTAGACAGGATGGAGAGTTGGGCTGAGAGGAACCTCATGAAGTTCAACAAGGATGAGTGCAGTGGGGAGGAGTAACCCCAGGCACCAGTACAGATTAGGGGTTGACCTGCTAGAAAGCAACTCCACAGAGAGGGATTTGGGAGTCCTGGTTGACAACAAGTTAACCATGAGGCAGCAATGTGGCCTCATGGCCAAGAAGGCCAATGGGATCCTGGCTCCATGAGGAGGAGCGTTGCCAGCAGGTCAAGAGAGGAGATCTTTTATCATATCTTTGAGCAGTGTATAGATATCCCAGATGCCGCATTTTATCAAATTTTTCTGTGTGAACTGAGCCCTATATGTCTTCTTTAGGGTGAGCTATAATGCTGTCCTGATTCCATTAACTGGTCAGTAGAGTCTTGAATAGGACTACATTTAGTCAACGAAAATATATTGTAAGAAACGTAAATAATTTTACTTCAAGTTTTTAAACTCTAAAAATCTGTTTGTGAGGGTTTGTATTTAAAATTCACTTTGAGGAAAGGAATATGTATTTGAAGAATACAGTTAAAACCATTTGGGGATGTTTTTCTTTGGATGAGTTGGCTTGCTTTCTGCAAGTAGAACTGTTTGGTGACTGTAAAGATATTCTATGCAACTAGTTTAGAAATACATTTTCACATAGTAGATAATCAAAATTATTAATTCCTAGTAAGACATTACATCACAAAGATTATTTTTTCCAGGGATATAAACAGGTATAAACTAAGCTATTTGTTTTGCCAGTGCACCATAGCACCTTCAACCACATTTATTTAGCTAGATGTTATTCTTATATATATAGATCTCCCACTTGCTTAAAGAATTAATTTGATTTACCACAGCTCTTTGTAACTGTCCCAGTGACAGGTCAACCAGCATGAGGGCCTTGGCTTTTCTCTGTAGGTTCTGGGCTTTTTGTTGTTTTTGTTTTTGTCTTTTTTTTTTTGTCTTTTTTTGTCTTTTTTTTTTTTTTTTTTGTATTTACTCACATTTTTTCCACTTTTGTGACAGCATGTGAGCATTGTGCTTGTGACTTTTTCAATCCTTGGACATCTTCCAGCTTCTCTACTAACTGCAGTGGCAATGTTGCCAGCTGCTGTAACAGAGGTGTAATCATAAACTGGTTGTTATACTGTCTACTTGGGTTTGCTGCTTTTTGCTAATGTCAGTGTGGGATTGAATTGGAAGTTTTCTGGCAGTTTCTGGCTCGTTTATACATACAATGTTCCTGTCTCTTCTCATCTCTTCATGTAACTGAGGAAATGTGTTAGGTTGCACAAGCCTCTCTACAGCTGTTTGCAAGTACTGTGTAGTTTAAATTAAGCCTCTATTCCTTTGCTATCTTATGGGGGAAGTGAATCTCAAACACATAATGCTTTGACTTCTTCGTATTAATTTTGCCTTACAGTTAGTACTTCCAGGACTTCAGTTTTTATCCTTTATATTGTGTAAACCTGGCTAGCAGTTTGAAGGGTTTGTTCTCTGCAACACTGAGCTTAAGTCTTACAAAGCTTAGGGAAGAATGGAGAGAAGATATTTATTTTAAAGACAAGGTCCTTGAATTATGGCATTTTGGAGAAAGACCTATAAGAACCATTTTATTTTCAGTACTACTGCACAGCAGCTAGAGCAATCACAAAATCAAATAGCTTTGGAAGGAATCTTGTTGGAAAGAGCACTCTAAGAGGCAATGGTGTTGGCTGTAGACCAGGCATGTGTCTACAGCATGGGGAGCAACAGCCCAGAGATTTACCAGCATCGTAGGCTGGGCAGGGGAGAGAAATCCAGTTGTGCATGATACATGGTTCTCCACATTCCACTTTACGTGTGAGAGGCTATAGGCTGTGAAAGTCCCTTGCATCACTATTCCCTGGTATTTCAAAAATATCTTTTGGTTGTTAAGATTCCACTCTGTAAGCCTTACTTTTAGTTTGACCTTTTTCAGAGCCAAGACCATGCCATCTTCCACTTAATTAGCTATTTCTTCGGAGATATTTTGTGAGCATGTCTCGTTTCTCAGTTTTAGATTCTGAGCCTGATTTGATGAGTTAATGATCCTATTAGTAGACTCAGCATGGTAGTGACATTTTCAGAAATAGTATATAGGAAGAGATTGAGAGATAGGTTGTGTTTCTTACACATTATTCATATTCTTCCTGCTCCATCGTTCCAAAGAATCTGCATGGTGACATTTTGAAGATAAATAGAGTAAAAATATTTTATAACTGGGAGGCAACATTCTGCTGATTCTGAGTTTGCGTGGGTAAACTGCTCTTAGGGTCGGAATATCTTGCTTCATTCTCAATTACCTAAAGCTTTTTTTTTCTCTTTTCTTTTTTTTTTTTAACCCAGTCATTTTACTGCATTTGTTTTCATTTGAACTAAATTGTGTCTGGAAATATACTTTCTATTCCTTATTATGCCAATTTTCTAGCTCACTTCTTTTGAAAAAGACAGTATCGGACTTTAGAAGGGAAGTTGTGTCTCGAACAACTAAGGACACTGTTGGTATTCAAGGGTATATTTCCAACTTCTATCTATCAGTTCTTCAGTTCCAAGGAGACTGTTTCCACACTTAAGCAAGTGGGAGGGGGAGATAGCGGTTAGAGGGAATGAAATGATCTCACGATTGTTTTTTTTTTTTTTTTTAATAAGAACTGTGATTTTAATAATTATTCTAATAAACTGGAACAACCTTACTTCCAGAGCAGCCCTGGGTATATTAAGAGCAGATCCAATACTTGGTGAGGTATTGCATCTGAGCAGAACTAACAAAGAAGTTATGATCTGACATTTTCAGGATTAGTAAATATGAAAAGTGGTAGCTGAGTATGTCATATTTAAAAATATTCATGTTCTATCTACCGGTAAATAAAAAGGATATATACAACATCCATACATTGTGCTTAATCTGTATCTGACTTAATTATGACTGTGATTAGCACACAGTAGGAGGAGTACTGTTACAGTAATAATCCCCCACCACACAGATTTTCATAAGAAAAAGAATCCTCATGTGAATCTAATTTACACCAAAGCACTGATGAATTCCTAAAACTAATTAATTCTTCAGTATTTTTCATGTGCCCTGCTTGAGGAAAGGACATATGGCTTATGTTTTATACACATCTATTGTAACTATGATTTGCACATAGTGCCCAAGCATCCTGAAGAATCAGAATTATGATTATATTTCTTCAAAAGGAAGGGAATTTTTAAGTAAATGTTAAAACTGACTGTATTCTTCAGCCTTGCATTTTTAATTCAGTATTCTTATCAAACATAAAATGAAATGCTTTTCCCTTCTTTTTTAATAACAGACTCTATTTAGACATTTCATAGTAATGATTGAAAAAATCCATAATCTTATAATGGTCTTGTTCTCTTATAACCTACTGTTCTGAAGTTACAGCTTGTCTTTTCTGTAGTCTTTACAATTTATGCACTTCCAGATTTGTAGGACTATATTTTAGGCTTCTCTCCTGATGCCTATTACATTCACTTCTACATGACTGTCTGTAAATCTGGCCTTCTGGACTCACATCATGCCTATCATGACTGTTTCTTTAGTGTCTTCTGAGAAAATTAGTGTCCATTAAAAAAAAATCTGTAAATTATAATTTGTTGTTTTATTTCTATTTTTGCTCAGTGTCTTTGCTACCGCTTTCCTACTTGGTATTTCTACTGTTGCTGTAGTCTAATAACTTAGACTGACTAGGACTTTCTCTTTGGAAGGTTATTATAGGTCCACTTAGTTTGTCTTTTATTCCCTAATTTAATTTATTACCATTATGTTTATTTTCCAGACCATATAGAGTTCTCTCTGCTGTTTTCTCTCATTCTTCTTATTCTGAAGCCTTTTCACATATAAGTTTATGCGTTTTACCTAGCATAGAGCTAACATCTACCTGCTCCTCCTACATTTAGGTAGCTCTTTGTATGTTTTACAGCAGAAGAACGTCAAGTAGCTGGGATAATTATGTATATATTGTCTTTTTGCTATCTACCTGGGTCTTCAGTAGCCCCAAGTGCTTAAGAATCTTAGAATAATTAAGGTTGGAAGGGACCTTGGGAGGTTACTAGTCCAATCTCCAGATCAGAGCAGGGTCAGTGCTGAATTCAGATCAGATTGCTTAGGATTTTTTCTAGTCATATTTTGAAAACCTCCATTGACTGGAACTGAAAAGCCTCTCCAATGAAATGAAAGATGCTGTAGAAGGTATCGTCAAAAAACATGCTAGAGTTCAGGTATGCAACAGTCACTGTTCCCCTCTCATGTACAGCTCTAGTGATTTGATCACAAAAGGCAATTAAATTAGTCAAAGTTCGGGTTTTCTATTGTTCGTTCATTTTTTGGTTTTTTGTTTGTTTTGTTTTCCTTTGGTAAGTCCATGCTGGCTGTTCCCTGGAACCTTCTTTTACTTATCCTTTGTGTCCCTTGCCAGATTCAACACAGGATGAGCTTTGGCTTTTTTAACACCATTCCTGCATGCATTGACAATAATTCTGTATTCCTCCTCTGCAGCCTATCCTCACTTCAATTTGCTCCATATGTCCTTTTTTCACTTATTCAAACTTTAGTCAAATCAATCTCCTGATACATCTCCTTGTATTTTAAGCTTATTCATTCTATAATTACTTTTTTTAAAAATTTGAAATAGTTTATTTGTAAGGAATTCCTAAAAGCTTATAATGCTCAACGTCCTGTTTATCTGCTATTATCTTATTACCGATTTCTATCTTCTGCAATTTTTGCACAACTCTTTTTAACACCTTTTGAGATTAAAGACAGATATGATCATTTTTTAAAAAATTAATTTAAAAATTCACACCTCTCATAAAGAGAAGAACAGAGAGAGAGAGAGGAGTGTGAAACAGGACTCCTCTCTTTAGTCATTACCTCTCCTTTTATATATGCACTTTCTAGATAATGGAAACAGGACTGTAACAAAGGAAAGATGACAGAGTCTTTTAAGAGTTGCTGTCAATAAGCCCTTTGCCTAAACTGTCCAATGTTTTAATCCATATTTCAGATATAGTTGATACTTCTCCATGGTAGTTTGCATCAATTTCACCAATATATGAGTCCAACACTCCCATAATTCAATGGCACACTATCATTTTTCTTTGCATAGCCTGGTAAAAATATGCGTTGTTGGATTTTTACTTTTATTCACATAATTTCTGTTCTTGAAGAAGGGTACCATTTCAACAAATTAGAGTATAATTGCATATTTTACTCTTTTACCCCTACATATTTTAATTTCTACTATTTCTTTTCTACTTATTTCTGCAATAACTGATGACATTTGTCAATCTTGTCTTGCAGTTTAACTGAAATATTTTAAAGAACACAATCTTTGCTTTCACCATTTTGCTAGCTATAGCTTTACTTAGCATGTTTTCTGGATGTAATCTAAGATGAGGTTGAAAAGTTTTTGAGTTCGTTAAACAATAATTGTAAATTCCATCCTTCCTGTCGTGCTATCTGTCATTAAACAAGACAGAGGGGCAACAACTATTGGGCTTTATATAGTTGCTTTTATTCGCCAGCATGAGATCTTTTCCATAATAACATTCACTATTAACTGTCACAATTGTTGTAGGATTCCACTGATCAATTAGTAAACAGGAATTACCAATTAGCACAACTAAAATCAAGTACACTGCTTGTTTCAAGAAAAAGAAATAAAAATAAAATAAAAAGCTAAAATAAAATGAAATAAAAAAAGGGTGGCTATAGTGTTAGTACACTCTGAGTATACAGGGGACTCTCAATGCTGCAAAGAGTAAAAAATATTTGGTAGCGTTTCTATGGCCTGAAAGTACAGGGGACAGTCAACCTGTCGAGAAGCCACCTTAGGCTAGTGTCCCAGTTAAAGGAAGTGAAGGGTCCAGCTGGAGGACTTATTCAGGTGTCATTCCTGATCCCTGTTCAACTCATCAGTGTTAGACTCTGTCTTTTATACCCTTAGGGGAGGAGTATATGGTTGTGATATAGTCATTCTTTTAAAACACTTTTTCCAAAATCTTCAGGCGAGATTGATAAGAGCGTTTGCTTGTTTTGCATGGTCAGCACGATCATCATAATGAGTCTTGGCTCCTTATCAGTGTTTGCAAGCTTGCCTACTTTGGTATTGTTGCAGTTTTCAGTGAAGTGACACCACCCTGCCTGCACAGGTTTTCCTACTTCCCTGTCTTTTCCCTGTCTTCCTGATGGGGACAGCACCCATTCTTTCCATTATCAGGTCTTTGCCACACTATCAGGATGCAATTCAGCAGTGCCATCATTAACTCTTTACTCCCTCATCACTTGCTTTTCAATTGTGTATTTTTCTTTTACGTTCTCAGCTCCCTTCATTTTCGTAAAAGATATATTTGCATGCATTATTATATGTGTCTAACTATAGTGCCTCATAATTTTGATTTTTCTCTGGAATCCCATTGTGCTAGGTGCTGTATAAAAGTATAAATACAGATCAATAATGAAGAAAACCTGTCTTTATTATGAAAAATGTAGAAATGAGAGATGGCAGATGAATACAGACGGGAGAAAAAGGAGGCAAAAAGAATTACTTTTAATGGTTTATGACTGTGTCCTGACTCCATCATTCTGCTCTAGATGTATATTTTCTATTGAACTGATAAGTGTCAGTAAAATATATGTATTTTAAAATCTATGTAGATTTAGTATTTGAAAAGAATCTATGTCCTTGTTGCTTGTGTTCTGTGAAATATCATAAGAATTGCTTTAGCATTAAGAAGATATTGTCCTTGTTGTTACTTGCTAGGAGAGGGCAGCCAGCAAAACTGCTGACCGTGACTTCCTCATGTCTCCAACTAATGACTTGATATTCTATGCAATTTTATCACGTGGGCAAGTATAGGTGACATTTTGTTTTATAATTGGGATCTATCATCCCACTTTGTGGTGAACGGACTTATTGGTAGAGTTGTTTGTTTTATAAATTTCCAACTTTGCATAGATTTCTTATACCTGGAGATCTCTTAAGCTTACTTTGACATATTGCTCTCTGAACATGAAAGGATAGAACACTGCTTGTTGTATGTATCTTCTCTGGATATCCATTCTTGGACTCTAAATCATTAGAGGCTGGAATTTTTATTCTTTGCCTTTTGAGAATACATAATTTTGGCGGCAGATGGATTTTGAATTTGTCTTCACGTTTCTCTAGATAGCATAGCTGAGCCATCAGCAATGAATAGTTCTCTCAGCACAGAGAAATTATTAGGTAGGCAATCCATTCCTACAAGCCTACTGTGTGTCTTTGCATTTTCTAATTCACATGAAATTTCACATGAATTTTTAGGTATGCTTTCTGTCCAGATTCCCTGGAAAACCATCTCTGGAGTCAGCCAAAGCTTATACCAGGTATTTGAAATGAGATAGTTGATCTCCATGAACTACTTATTTTAGTATAACTTTGTTTTGTCATCAGGAGTAGCAGTACATGTTGACAGCTGCCTACTGACAAATACCTCATCAATGGTCTAAACAGTATGAATGTTCTAGCAGAAAGAAATTAATTGTACTTGATGCATTTATCAAGTGTTTTAAGCTAAAACCTCCAAATTATCGAGATGCATTCGATTTCCACAGAACTTGAACTATTCATCCAGTTATTCCCCATCTCCTTCCTCATCTCAGTTCTTTCCTGGCTTGTGAAGGTTTTGACACCAGATATGAAGCTAAACTATAACATGATGTTTCAGATACTTTTAAAAAAAGAGAGAAACATACTGAAAACCATTTTCAGTCTCACTTGCAATTATCAAAGAAAGGAACACAGTATTATTATTAGAAAACAGCTGAGTCTGGCTCTACTCCAAACAATTTTAAACAGACTCAAAAACAGGTAATCGAGGATATTCATAACCATTTCCATAGAATGATCTTTTCACACATTTTTAACGGTCTAGATTACTGAGGTACACAGATGTTGTCATCTAGTCTTCTCTACTTCATCTTGAAACTGCTGCTTTTGTGTCACAGCCAAGGAGTCGGAAGAGTTTTATTAGGGTCATGCCGGAGTCCCACTAACCTGTTGTGTCACCATTTACGAGTGTTTTAATGCCTGTGTCAGAGCTTCTCTTTTCCCTGAAAGACCAAGGGTTTACTAGGAAAGTTGCCATCTATCAGGTCAAGTTGCAAAAAGGAAATTCTTTTCACAACAGCCTCAAGTACAGTTCCAGATTATGAGCTGACCAGACAGTCAGACAAATAGGAGCTGTCTGGAATAGTGACAGAAAATAGACTTTAAAACAGATTTATACCAACTCAGGAAAAATTACTGTTTCTTCCCTTCAAAACAAAAAGCTCAGTGGAAGCAGGTGTTCCTGAGATACATTCCTGATATCTTTCTATTCTGTCAGATGATCAAATTGTGGTAAATTATTGTAACAACCTGATACTTCCTGTTATGGAAAAAAAAAAAAAAAGATTTTGAATTTGTGGCATTTGCTTAAAAATAACCTCAAAATATTTATCCTTCAGTATACTTTCTTTTGGAAATATTCTCACTGTTTCTCAGAGTCTCCCAAAAGTTAGATTGTTTTGTTTGGTTTTTGCTTTCCAGGGAGATTTCTTAGAGAAATGAAATTTAAATGATCATGTTGCATGTCTGTTTGTCCCGCCGCTTCACTTGTCCATAATTTTTTAACCTGTTTGCCAAGTTCAACCAACTTTGACATAGACAGAGTCATTTCAAGACCTTTATTTCTTAGACATATCATGAAAACAGACAGCTAAGTTTTTGAGGGAGAACATACTGCTGTCAGCAGTATGACCTCCACCCTTGTTAAACAGTAGAGAATACACATGGAAGAAGCACATTGTGGAAATGTCAACCATCACATAAATGTAAGGTGGGATTTATGTCTTCCTAGTCACCACTAGAGATAACTCTATAGCAAATCAAAAATTATCAGTTTCTCTGATAAAAGCGTCATTGCTTTTTATTTTTTTTTAAAAAAGTTTCTGTCTCTGACTGCTTAAAACACTTTTCAGATGTATATTTCATAGTATATTTTTTGAAACAACTCATCCTACTTTTGTTACAATTTTAATTTCCTTTATTTTTCTCCTGTCTCACCAAAGTCACCAATGCTCAGTTTATTCCTGACACCTGAATAATGGAGCTACATCAACAGAAATGAAGTTTTCTGTACAGTATGGGGTTTGTACCATGTTTGGTCTTTCACACTACCTTGCCTTTTCTATATTATCTCAGTGGGAAATGTTGTAGAGATTAACTTTACCATCTAATGCCCTGCTTACTGTAAAATGCCATGGATGCTCTTTAGGAGAGATGTGTCATGCTCTAATATGTGAACATAAAGAGCATAAGAAAAGATGAACAGATGAACAGAAGTCAAATGCCTTCTAAGTCACACCAAAGTTGTTAATAGCACATTATTAATGAACAGAAAATCTTTTTTAACTTGATCTGGATTCATTTTTTCTAGATGAAGAATTCACAATAGAGAACCATCAAAAGTCAGAAAAATGAAAGAAAAGAGAGAAATTTAGGCTCAGGCAGCTTGCTCAGTGTCAGTGTTAACCTGCTTCTGAAAGCTGGTGGAGGGCATATTAATTTACGGCACCCTGAGATGGTCTCCTCAACAGGTCAGTTCTTCTGAAGATGTTCTTTGCTGTTCCAGATTTTACTCTGACAGATGTACTTTCAAGTATTTTGTTTATACTTCAGTAATATGTGCTACAAACCCGGTGTCTGAAAGGACCATGGCAAACTCCTTCATCTACCTCCATTTGTTCACTGTGTGCAGGGAAACAAAAATGTCCAGAGTCCCTCTCCAATACACTGGATTTATCACAATATACAATTACAAAACTTGGACTGAAGTAGCAAGCACAACGTTTGTAAAAGAATTTTTAAAAAACTAAAGAATATTAAGATGAAAAACTTTTATCACAATCAACTCTTTTAAGACTTATGAGCACCAAAGGTTTAGATTCAAATGTGTTTTCATCACAGCAAATACAATTCTCTGTCCTTGCAAGCCAAACTTACACGGAAGCAGCTGTTCCCAAATTGCTATTGGACATAATTCAATTCTGTTTCTGAAGTCATTACCTTAGGCACGTTGCTATGACAACACAACACTCTTTGTTGTTCATGCTTATGTCTCAGAAACAATTAGAGAAGTACCACTATCCTCAAATTGAGTTTAATTAGATTATTTCAAAAAATAGTCTCTAATATCATGCATTTGAGGAGGGGGGTAAATCCTTAATAAATGATGCTAGACAAAGATTGATTCTGCTATATTCCCTTCACTTTCTCTTCACTGTCTACCTAATTCTACATTAAAAAAAAAGGAAGGCAAAATCAACAGTTCTGTTGCTACACATTAGGAATGTGATATAACCACATTTAACCAGGAAGTCTTAGAAGGAAAGTGCATATTTCCTCGTTAAACGCTTTTTTTTTTTCTCTCTTAAATATTTTTAAATGTTCAGTGCTTTTCATATTCTTAATATGGTTATTACATTTTTTTTCCTTATATTACAGTGCTTATTATTAACATGGGAATTCACTACAAGATGCGTCTCATTACACAAACATGCACCTCCAATAATAATAATAAAAAATACTCAATTTGCAACTAAGACAAGTTTTCAAGTCTCGTTCAAGGTGATTTTCATTCTGCCTAAAAATTAATTCTCCGATTTTAAGATTTCTATATAATTTACCTTGAAGTCAGCACAGGGCAATTCATCCCATCTTTCAGAGACCTGTTGAAGATGGGAACAATTTATTTTCTAGAGGTTACAGTGTACTCCCAGGCAATAGGGAGGGATAATACGTTAAAAAGTGAATGCTTAATCTTTAGGCAGATAAAGTCAGAAGATCCTACTTGAGTTACAAGAATTAAGAGTGAAAATATGAATTGTCAATTTCTTCCTATTTTCTTTTTTTATGGGGACAACAAAGACAAGCCAATAAAGACCAATAAGACTGATAAGATTGGTCCCCAAACACAGTGCTCATAGAAAGGATACCTTGATATCACACCCTGTGGCAACACAGCAATACTCTCTATCAACCCAATAGGTCTTTTTAAATCCTGAATACCTCCACAGTGAAAGTATTCTTACCTATCACAGTTGGGAAACAGAAAATTTGGTATTTTCAGCATTATAGATAGATTCAGAGCTTTACCGCATATAATCACCAAATACAAAATAAATTCTTCCCTTCAGACTGAATCTGGAGTAAAGAGGAAGTCTAACTGAACTGCAGATAAGAGGTTGCTTCATTCCATTTCTGGGATCTTTGTTAGATGTACAGTACTATAGCAACATGCTGTTATCATCTCACACACACACACCGTCTTGAAATTATTTCTTGTTTGTTTAAAATGTTCCATTTTTTTCCATTTCTGTTTGTGGAAAAAAACATCATTCAAAAGTAGTAACCAAGAGAGATCAAGAGAAGAGCTCACTCCATTGTACCTCAGCTATATTTCAATAACTTAGGAAAAAAAAAAAAGGATATTCATTAAAAAAAGATTTTCATCTCTCTCATTTTTTAAATTTTTTTCATACATAATAATAATAATGACAATAATAATGGTAGCAGCTTAATCCACAATTCATACTGCACATCTTTTTTTATACTCTTTCTCTATGTCACAATTGTTGGATTTGGAACTGCTGAAAAACGCTAGCATTAAGTACTAATTGCTTCCCTGCTCAGTAATTTCTCTAAACTAGGAGTAGCTGCAGAAAGAAATCTCATTTTCTGCAAAGAAAATGAGCTAACTCCTAAAGCAACTTATGCAGTAAAACTGCTTCCTCAGGTGCGAGACAGTAGCTCTGAGATCCATATTACTCTATGCCAGTAAATTCCATTGCTGAAATACAGACGCCTTATAAGTTCTGTGCCTGTAAGTAAGTAAGTAGAAGTCCAGGCATCACTGACAGAAATATTGACTAGATTTAATGTAGTCTCCTGGAGAAAATACCTCCAGTCTATAGTTCAAACTTGCCTGAAGGACCATAAAGGTTTGGACCCTTACAACCCCATTATGCTGGAATGCATTTCTCATGCCCCTTGAACATATCTCCCATTTCTGTTCCCTTGCACAGGAGAATGTACAGTAAGTGCATAAGACACCGGAGACTCATTTCAAAATTACGTTGTTGCTCCATCTGGGAATGTTATTATAGATGCAGCCTTTGATGACCATTTTGTTTTTTAATTCTTCTTTTTTTTTTTTTTTTTGAAAGAGCTGCAGCCAAACAAGCTAAGAATCTCTATAAATATATTGATATCAAGATATTGATATCTTGATAGTTTTTCTAGTGCAGGCAGTGCAGCTCCGAGTACACTACCCTCTAGCACTTTGTAATGGTAAATGATACTGTAATGGTGCAGGACAGAGACTTATGGTTTACATCTAACTCTTTCTGAAAGGAAGAATAATGTGAGATGAGAATGATAACACAGCAAGATGCGACTAAACTGACTGACTAATCAGTGCATATTTTTTTGCAAGCTGAATATGCACAAATTGGATGAATGTATCACTTGCCAGTAGCTTAAGTCACACTGGATTTTTTTTAATTATTTTGATGGTACTTACTTCTGTTTTACTGTATGTCTGATCCAGTTCCTAAAGTAGGCAAACTGGGTAGCGCCCTATGTCAGCAGATATTTACACCAAATTTTACCGAATGCCAAATACACGGGTAGAACATAAATCCTGATCAACTCTTTCTCCATCAAAATAAATTAAAGAAGTCCCCTTTTTTTTAAAGGAGTAAGCATCTTCTGATTTTCTATTCTTTATGTAATACCTAACTACAAAAAAATGCATTGATATATTTTAATTTTTTTTTAATAAAAAGATAAAACAGATAAGTAAATTGATCAGTGACACCAGTTATTATTAGCTGAACTTGAATCTTAAGAAAGACATTTGAGAAGTCTGCAGATAAGAAAGAGAAAAGGAATCAGGGTATCTGGGTCACTCTGTCATGGTGGTAATGCAGAAGTGTGCAGGGATAATTTGAGTAAGTGTTTTTGCTATAGTGAGGTAGAATGGCTAATTGCCATGGCAGAAATCATGAGGCCATTCAGTGATGCAAAATGAAGTAGAAGAAGAAACTCCCATTGCTGAAAAGCAAAGAAGGTTACTCACAAAGCACTAGCAACTTAATACACACTAGAATATTTTATTGCTGTCATTGATGTGCTTTATATCATAGAGCTCTTTTAGCTGAATTCATTGTGAACAGTTTTTTTTTTTGTGGAAAGCAAAATGCTCTATTTTCTTTTCATGGTTTGTCTGCAATTTGATCATTTTCTCCAAATGTTCAATTTATTTTTACAAATAGATCTTTGTTTTCTACAAGCCATTAGTAGGGTGCTGTGCAGGGGGAACAGAATGACAAGGACCTCTAGAGAAAAGATAAAAAGGGGACCTCAGTGTTATTCTAGGCATAAAGTTACATTGGCCTTACAGCAGTTAAAGTTCTAAAAACCAGGGAACTGAGAAGAAAGGTGATACTAGTGTGAGTCATTGAGCAGTCAGATGCAGAAAGGAGAAATACGGGAGCTAAGTGAACTTTTTCATGAAAGAATGAGCTTTGACTTTGCATCCATCCTCTTTACTTGAAATTGAATTTATTTGACAATCTATAACATGCCATAATTGTGGGGAAAAAAA
Source organism: Crypturellus undulatus (assembly GCA_013389825.1). Taxonomy (NCBI): domain Eukaryota; kingdom Metazoa; phylum Chordata; class Aves; order Tinamiformes; family Tinamidae; genus Crypturellus; species Crypturellus undulatus. Next base: position 279,970 of record VWPW01012043.1, on the reverse strand, counting down.
AGCCCTTAAGCAATTTCATAAGTAAAAATTTGTTTACTTTTGATAAATATTGGTGGTGCTTCATGTCTTTCCAGGGTCAGATCATCACTAATGTTCTACTCCAATTTGATATTGCTGTAAGAAGCACAGGACAAGGGGTAATGGGTACAAGTTGAAACACAGGCAGTTCCACCTCCATGTGAGGAAGAACTTCTTTCCTGTGAGGGTGCCAGAGCCCTGGCACACGCTGCCCAGAGAGGCTGTGGAGTCTCCTTCTCTGGAGATCTTCCAAACCCACCTGGATGCCACCCTGTGCCACGTGCTCTGGGTGTCCCTGCTGGAGCAGGAGATTGGACTAGATGATCTCTAGAGATCCTTTCCAACCTCAGCCATTCTGGGATTCTGTGAAGAAGAACACCTGAAAGTCACAGCAGCAGAATGATACAAAAATTAACTTTGTGCTGGGAGGTTCTACATTCCTTTTGCTACTATTGATATTCCTTTTCTCCGTAACTCTAGCATTAAAATCTGATCTGTTTATTATTCAGCCTCAGATCACTGAAACAGAGCTATTTTATTACCTTTTCAGAAATACTTAGCTCTATGCATTAAAAAAAATGTTTGTCCTCTTGCTCAAACACCAATTATGTTGATATTGAAATAGAATAAGCTTTAAGATAATATCTTCTTTTTCTATCAGCTCAAGTATGAAAGTATTCAAGGTCTTTTATATTTTCCTGAATCAGTTATTTCTTTGTTGTAAATATTCTGTTTTGTGAGATGTAAAGCTTAATGCTACTGAATATATGCATTGAAGGCATTTGGAGTTGTCAAACAGAGCAATATCTCATACACAGAAAATAATCTTTCAAGGTTCATAAGCTGCCACTTCTTACTTACTTAGTAAGCATGTTTGTGAGTGTCACTTGGCTCATTAGTATAAGGGTCAAAGAGTCCAGCCTTGAAGGCTTATCTGAGGCAATAGTCAAGCTATCTGCTTAAGAATACAAATACAAAAAGAGATAATTGAGAAAGAACATTTTCCAAAAGGCAGCTAAAAATCCCCAGACAAAAGGTTCAGCTCAGGATGTTTGTAAATCCATGTATCATGCACATTATCAAAACAATACTTTCCCGTAGGTAGAAGATTTGATTTCAGTTCCCAACTTCTCAAGGTGATATATTAACCAAAGAACAGTGATATCAGAGTACTTGGTTGGAGAAGTGACATTTAGTTCCCGCTCAGAAGAATACTAATGATTTCTGAGACCAAGGATTGGAACCAAAGTCCACTCCTTCCTTAATGAATATTGATGTCAGTTAAAGTAAAAATTCTTCTTGCATTTACTATATTCTTGACAAAAAGATATATAAAAGTTACTGTTTTTGCCACTTCCTTCCTCACATCTGACTATGCTTATGAAAAGTTGAGACCTACTAGTCCAGGTGCTTATTTAGGAAAACAGAAACATTCCAGATACAATCTGTAGTCATTTGTACTCCATAAAGAAGTAGAATTCAGATATGTTGTTATCTATATGGGATTTCTGCTCAGGTCTCTTCAAGAAAAAATGACTTGTCCATTAACTTATAGGGATGCTAGGCACCTGATCAAGAGCCTCTGAATTATCCTGCTCAGCCAAGTATCCTCCATCTCATAATCCCAGGCACTGTCCTTAAGGGGGACTTCAACCACCCTGACATCAGCTGGGATAATCACCCAGCAAGAAGCAGACAGTCCAGGAGGTTCCTATGGAACATTGCAGATAACTTCTTGATGCAGGTGGCTGATGAGCCAACGAGGGGAGGGGCACTGCTAGACCTGATACTAACAAGGAAAGATGGTCTAGTGGGAAATGTGAAGCTTGGGGGCAGTCTTGGCTGCAGTGACCACAATATGTTGGATTCACAATCGTGTGAGGAGGAAGATGGACAAGAAGTAGGATTGTAACCCTGGACTTTAAGAAAGCTAACTTTGACCTCTTCAGGGAGCTCCTTGGAGGAATCTCCTGGGCAAGAGTCCTAGAAGGAACTGAGGTCCAGGAGCATTGGTTAATATTCAACCACCACTTCCTCCAAGCTCAGAATGGGTGCATTCCTATAAGAAGTCAAGCAAGGAGAGCAAGAGTAGTAAGCATAGATTCACCAAGGGAAAGTGGTGTTTGACGAACCAGATGATAGCCTTCTACAACAGAGTGACCGGCTGGATGGATGATGGGAGAGCAGTAGATGTTGTCTACCTTGACTTCAGCAAGGCTTTCGACACAGTCTCCCATAACATCCTCATAGAAAAACTTTGGAAGCGTGAACTCGATGAGTGGACAGTAAAGTGAAGACTGGCTGAATGGCAGAGCCCAGAGGGCGGTAATAAACGGGGTTGAGTCTGGTTGGAGGCCTGTGGCCAGTGGTGTCCCACAAGGATCAGTACTGGGCCCAGTGCTGTTCGACTTGTTCATCAGTGACTTGGACAAGGGGATACAGTGCACGCTGAGCAAGTTTGCAGATGACACCAAACTGGGAGAAGTGGCTTGTGCGGCCATTCCAGGGGACCTGGACAGGATGGAGAGTTGGGCAGAGAGGAACTTCATGAGGTTCAACAAGGACAGGTGCAGGGTCCTGCACCTGGGAAGAAATAACCCCAGGTACCAGCACAGATTAGGGGTTGACCTGCTGGAAAGCAGCTCCGCTGAGAGGGATTTGGGAGTCCTGGTTGACAACAAGTTAACCCTGAGGCAGCAATGTGCCCTCGTGGCCAAGAAGGCCAATGGATCCTGGTTGCATCAGGAGGAGCGTTGCCAGCAGGCCGAGGGAGGGGATCCTGCCCCTCTGCTCAGCTCTGGTGAGGCCGCACCTGGAGTACTGGGTGCAGTTCTGGGCTCCCCAGTACAAGAGGGATGTGGAGCTTCTAGAGAGGGTCCAGTATAGAGCAACAAAGATGTTTAAAGGACTGAAGCATCTGTCATGTGAGGAAAGGCTAAGGGAGCTGGGCTTGTTTAGTCTAGAGAAGAGAAGGCTGAGAGATTTGATTAACATGTTCAAGTATCTGAGGGGTGATTGTAGGGAGGATGGGGCCAGGCTCCTCTCCGTGGTGGCCAGTGACAGGACAAGGGGCAATGGGTGCAAGTTGAAACACAGGCAGTTCCACCTCCATGTGAGGAAGAACTTCTTTCCTGTGAGGGTGACAGAGCCCTGGCACAGGCTGCCCAGAGTGGCTATGGAGTCTCTTTCTCTGGAGATCTTCCAAACCCACCTGGATGCCACCCTGTGCCACGTGCTCTGGGTGTCCCTGCTGGAGCAGGGGGGTTGGACTAGATGATCTCTAGAGGTCCATTCCAATCTTAACTATTCTGTGATTCTGTGATTTCATTTTCAAGAATTCAGAGATACTTCAGTCGATGCGCTGAATCTTTCCTTAATATCTATTCTGTATTTGAAATCCATGTTTCAGTGCAATTGATTATGTATGGCATGATGGCTATATTGGAGAATGTCATCTACAGATAGGCTCAAGTATATGGTTTGGGTATGAATTTAGAATACACAATTCTTCACAGCTTTTTGAGGATAAATTTTGCAAAATGAGGATCCATTAGCTTAAAGTCTTGCAAAANCTTTTTGAGGATAAATTTTGCAAAATGATCCATTAGCTTAAAGTCTTGCAAAGCTATATTTTCCATGTTTTTTTACACACATATCTACCCTGATTTGTTGCAAATTTTGCAATGAATAATAACAACAATAATAAATCCTTGACCATTAATTTACTGTTTTACTTTAAATCATTTCTTTTCACTATCTAGACTTAGACTTAGTAGGTCACAAAACTCTCCATATCATAACAAATCTTGCAGTCACAATAACTTTGTGGTGAACAATTCCCAAAGAGGCAAGTTATACCAAATCACCTTTCTAAAGTGACTGAAAGTGATTTGTTTACTGAAAGTTTAGCAGAAGAACCCAAACTTTTGGGAAATTTGTTAATTTCCTTTAACATATTCATATATTTTTAACAGAAGACACACTCAGAAAAGAGATCTGAAAGAGATTTAAAAAGAATGAATCAAAACCACATTGTTGACAAACTTTCAAGGCCAGTGCAGCTAGCAGAAATTTATACCAGGCAAAGGTTTGTTCCAATATCTCCCTACCTGATATTCGTGCTGATCACTAAGAAGATTTCAAAAGCAAGATGAGTGTAGCATCACAGAGATTGTCATTCTCTTTCTCTTGGGGAAAAATTGATGGTGACTAGAGCAAAAAATCAAGATTTTTTTTTCTTTCTTTTCAACTTTCTTGAGAGCCTGAGCTCAGTGAGTTTGTGCAATCTACTATATGAATAAAAAAAGAGCTAGAGCCCCAAAAGGAAGCGCTGATGAGATTTGAGAACTGAAATGCTAAATGACTTAGAACAGCAAACTTGCAAGAATCTATGCTGCACCCATAAGGGTGGTGAACACTGAAAAGCAATCTCCTTTTACGCTGGAGGTAAATTTTTTTCAGATGGCGGTAATGATGATGTGAAGGAACATAGGATTTTTCATACTGGATCAGACAGTTTGTCTGTTGAGTCTTGCATTCTGTCTGCCTTCAGAAGTGGCCAATGACTGATGTTTGAGGGAAAGTTGAAGAAAAGCCCATAATGTACTTAGCCAGTTGTGTGGAGAGGAAGGGAAAGAAGGGGATATCTTCTTGACCCCTGCAGCTACCAATTTACCCTCTGAAGCATAGTAATAGGTTACTTAAACATTTGTATTGTTGTTAGTACTCATAGAATTATTCAGCCCTTTAAAAATCTTTCTACGATATTTGACTTAATAATCTCCTGCTGGAGTTAATTCCAAGGGCTGACAGCATGCTGTGAAAAGTATTCACTTTCACAATATTTGCTGTACTTTTACTTTCCGTTCATTTCATTGCACATCCTTTATTGATTCATTATGGCATAGGATTAAAAGTAGGCCCTTATGATTCTGTACATCATGAAAATACAGAAAGAGCAGATGGTTCCTATTTAATTTGTCCTTAGGTGAAATAAAGGTCAAGGTGTTTTTGTTTCTGTGGGGAATTGGTCAGTGTCTCAGTCTCCTGTACCTGCAAACACAAAACGTAATGATGATAAAATTTTCCTTTATAAGAGATGAAATAATTGCATTTTTCTTTTTGGAGTATTCTGTCTTTATGTGGTGCACTCTTCACATCATATTTCACTGTGTATATTTTCACTATCAATAATCTGATAGATTTCTGAAGAAATTTCAATAACAGAAGTGTTACTATGGAAAACAATCCAAAGCTGCCAAAAAGTTTCTAATTGAGTCAGATCATCCACAAACATATCAAATTTTGAGCCAGATTTTTATATGGAAACAAACAAGAATTAGTGATATTGCATTTTAAGACCAGTAAGCATCATTCTGTTTTGTCATGCCATACCTACAAATACATCAAAAGATTCCTATTTCTATGTCAATCTATGTGTTCTGTAAAAGCTGGAATTTGCTCTCTGCATATACCTCCATGAATGCTGGACTGAGGTCCTTTTGACATGTTCTCTAATCATATACAAGATCCTATTGATTCACAGCTTAGATCACAGAATCCAATATCCTGTGATAATAAGAGAAATGTGTACAAAATTCACCAAAGCATTACCTCATGCATACTTAATAGCATATGTATCTCACATTTGACTAAAATTTCCAGAAATGTATGTATAGGAATATATAAGTCCATATTTATATGGTGCAATTTTAAGTGCAATTTTAATTAACCTTTAGCACAGGTAACTAATGAAACTACCTTACTGTGAAATCAAACCCTGGATATCTATACTGATTCAGTTAAACACAGATTTTTTATTGTTTTTCTTGTTTTACTTCTAAACCAAAAAAAAATTATATTTACCCAATATCTTTATTTCTTAAAGCAGCTCCCCAGGAGAAGTGGGAACTGTGGATTTTACTCTGCAGGTCAATGTGATCAAACAGACCTGCTATGTCCTCAAGGATTCTCCCATCTACCCTGCCAGCTTTTCCCCTGGGAAGAATAATTTGGGCAATAAATGCAGACTGATTACTTTCCATTTCTCCTGCAATGCTGAAAGCTGTCATTTCTTCAACAGGAAATGAGAAAGACTGAAATAAGGAAACAGTAAAGGCTGAAATAAGGAAAGGGTATGATGTTACTGAAGGCTACTGTTCTTTCTCATCTTCTTGTCCCTTTGTTTCTTGTTCCTGGCATCAGTACAGTAGGAGAGAAGGCTGAACAACCCCTGCTCCTCATCCTTGGGTGCTGCCTATTTCTACAGGTTCCTAAATACACAGGTACTTCAGTTTGCTATCTTCATATTCCTGTCATGCTCCGTGCAAATGTTCAGGAATCCTTCCAACTGAGCACATCAAAGCCAACTGGTGCTCACCAGAAACTGAACTTTTCTCTACCTACTTCTTCTGAATGTTTTTTCATCAGGTATTGACAGACCACCTGTAAACAACTTTTGAAAGGCTGGGATCTACCTGGAATGCAGTTTTAAGTGTTAACCTTTCTTTGAAAATAGTGCAGAAGAGCTGATATATGCTGTCAGAGGTCTGGCTCTTCCACCAAGGCCTCTTGGAATTACACTATTTGTTACACTTGTTCCGTATTTCCACATGTTCAACCAGGTGTTTGCATTCCTGTTTAAGCCACAGAAGTGTCTACATTGCTAGCCAGCCCCCAAAATCAGAAGAGAATTCCATCCACTGCTACCTAATAGACTAGGAATTTTAAAACATTCTGTTATTACATGGTGACTCAGGTTCAGTTCCTTTTTCTCTCTGAAGAAGGACTTTACGTGGGTCTCATCAGAATATATTGTGCACGTAAAAAAAAGTGAAAGAGATCTTGCTCTATTTTTTCTTTTGAAGTCGTAATGATGTGTATAAAAGATTTTGAGTTTCCTTGTCCTGGAAAGAGAGGGAATAAGGAGCTACAGCTCTGCGGTGCTCAGGGCTGAGCACTGATCCATCAGAGAAAGAGGATTCAGAATAATTTTTTACATCCAATCACTGTTTAATGTTGACTACAGAATTGTTTGTGGGAGCAGTAAACACCATTTCCCAATTGACTAGTGATGATTATCTTTGTGTTGCTTCTGTACAGTGTGTGCTGGACCTTATTGTGAGGGTTTTGAATGTTCCTCTTCACTGCAGTGGGCACCTGTGGGCCCACCCAAAATCTCACATTTCACAGAGTCATATGCTTAGTTTTGGATGTTGCAATACAGAAGTTTTTAGACACTTAAGTTCTAAAGTGGATCCAGTTTTTAATGTCTTTCAACATTTTCAATATTTGACCTTTTTTCTTTTTTTTTCCCTGCTGCTATTTCAGTCTCTACTGAAGGAGGTCTAATTTGTGACAACATTATACTTATACTGCTTCCTCCATCTTACTGAAAATTGTTATCTTCAAGTTCCTTTTTTCTATCAGCACCGTTCAGCAATAATTATGGCTCCTGCTTGATCAAGAGACTCAGAAGTTGGTAGGATTAGTCATTTTTCCTATTCAACTTCCACAATGTCATGATAATGACATTTTCTTCATCTAAACACCTGTCTGTCCTTTGCTGTACCAAAAGCACCTCTCCTATCATTTCATTTCCTTTGAGTCCTTTCTTCTTTTTGTTAAACCACAATCATATCATCTGCATTTCCTTCACACATTCTTTTTATTTCACATCAATGCACAGCCAACAGGTTACCTCCTTCTGTGCTAATAGTATCTCTAATTGATAATGGATATCAACACTCTAGTTGCTGTTGTCTGTTTCTAATGTAAATCTCATACATACAAATATATATGTTTTCTTTGTTGCATTACAGATGTGCCAAAATAACAAAGCAATCAGTTTCATCTCTGAAACTACTAAATCATATGTTCTGAGCACTTGGAGAATCTTAACAGCTGGAGATGGAAGGGAAACAGATAGGTCAGGCTATTCACTCCCTTTCAGTGCCAGATTGTTCTGAACAATATATTTTTTAACCTTGTCCAGTCCATTTTTAAATGTAGCTTCTTTTCATTCTACTTCAATCCAAGAGAGGGAGAGACAGATTACTGTTATATTGCAGAATAACTCTCTTTGACTCTGAGACAGTTCTGGCTTTTAGATTTATTTTACTAAGTGTGCAGACTGAGATGAAGTGCATTTCATTTTTATAAAGAACTAAAGTACAGATAATAATAAATTTGAGGTAAGGTGAGAATTGATACAAAAATACTAACAAATTTGTGAATTTCCAGGATCTGAAAAATATGTGATGACTTTTTGAATGACTGTTACCTGGGACCTTTTGTTAAAACTTCCTTACCCACAGTCAAATAACTCTTCTTCTGACCTATAAATGGGTTGAGTACTCAGCTGTTATAAATGCAGTGTCCCTGCTGTCAGTACTGTTTGGCCAGTTTGTGCCAGCTGAGTATCCATCCTGCTCATTTAGCCATATGTTGTTTGATGATAAGCATCACAAATTAGGACTGGGATTTCTGAAAATCTCATTTCTGTCTTAGGTCCCTGGATATGTATCTGAGAGAAAAAGTTTGCAAAAGTTAACAGACTTGATTGTGGCATTAATGGATTCAATTTTGAAATTCACAGGACTCTGTTGAAAACCTTTCAATTTCCTGACTCAAAAAAATATGGTGCAAGTGATTCTAAGTAAGATATTGTATTGAGGAACTGCAAAATCAAAGCTCCATGGAAAATCTGGGAGCCTGAGAGTTAAAAGATGTACTAGACATGTATTTCTGTTTACATTTAGCTGTTTTTTTGTTTCTGAGGTTTACATCTGTGCACTTGGAATACTGGATGCAAGCCAAAATAAGGCACCACTAGAAACAGGGGAAAAATTTGAAAGGATGTCAGAGAAGCAACAGAAATGATCTGATGAGAAGACCAATACAGAAGATTAAGAGACCAGTCCTACTTATGTTGTATAATATAGTAAACTAAAATCACTAGAATTGGCTTTAAAAGAATCACATCAAAAGAATGATGAATCCTTAAAAAGTTTCTGTTAATCATCTTCACATCAAGAAGAAAAAAAATATCCTGCTTCAGCAAAAGCCAGACAGCCATCTGAAGACACACTAGCAATATGCAAGATTCTATGCCATGAAAATAGAAGCAAAATCTTTGAAACTGAACAAAGGAAAATATCCAATGAAATGAGAAAATAAAACAAGCGTTAGTCTGACTTAATTGTGTGAAATACTTTTTTAGTTATACCTTATTAGGTATTGCTCAGATTTGTAAAATCAAATTGATTCATCTTGGGAAGCAGAGGACTGAAGAGCCGCCAGGTAGGGGCTTGTCAAGGGGATCAGGCAATGCCTGGGACAGGAGGAGTTGCATGTCCCCCATCACAATCTTAGAACAAAGTTCTGTAAGGTGCACCTTTTATAGAGCAGTATATTGTGGGAATACAGTTTGGTTTAAAGTAGTTGCCAAGAGGTCCTATGTTAGAAAAGTCTATTCTCTTATATCAACATGGGCAAACCTGAGAGAGGTATGAGGTAGGGAGGGGAGAAGTGGATGCTGCACCCGACAGCATGTTCACCCTTTACTAACTCAGCTAGACCACTTCCACTTACTTCCCTGGCGCTCATATACCATGCAGCACTGACTGGATTCAACATTTTTATTCTTCCCTACAAAGTCACCCTGCAGAAACGGCACAGCAGAACTGCTACATTCCTCAGCTTTCATGCTTTAAGCTCCATTTTAATTAGGTGGTGGAGAAAATTAAATTATTTTGCCATTCCTGTGTCCCAATTTGACAAACTGGGACTTGGCACTAGCTCAGTAGAAGATACTCCGTGCAGCTATATATGGCATATGTTAATGATGCTATTAGTAACACATGGCTGAATGTTAGTGTGTAAGACCTTATAGTTTCATCTCTTTAAGGAACTGACTTGATTAATGTTAGATAGGATTTTTAAACAAAAGTATAATTTCTGTGGCACTGTTTTATATCATCAAGGAAAGAGGGATAATCTTAATTATCCCCCCTCCACACTCACACTCACATGCATATAATACATTATTTTCTTTAAAAAAAATAATAAGATTTGAAGGGTCTCTGGTCACCATAATGAGTCTCCTAGCCTGTGGTCTGCTTAGGGCTGGTGGGTCCCTCACTGTGAAGCAGTTGCAGGTTGCCCAGCTAGTGCGAGATGTCCCTTCAAGAAACTATTTATGTAGGTCAAATATTTTTATATGGCATCTTGTCATTGGAATAACTAAGACAGATCTTCTAATGGGAATAGTGACACAATGGGGACACATTCATCAAAGGAGTAGCAGGTAGGTTGTTTTTTGGAAAAGGGGAATGTTAATGATTAAATGGCAATCCTACTAATTAAAAGTTGAAAGTACATAAATAAAGGATAATTCCCATGATAATTACCAAATTTATATATTTAGAGAAACGTGGCACATCATAAATATTGAATTGTGCTGTTTTCTGAAGTGTGTCTGTGCCAGGTCTCTATAAATAAAGGCCTGTGGGACTAATCACTAGAAATTTTCATTATTTATCTCCTTCCATATTTTAACGAACAGAAAAAGCTCTGTCTTGTCTTCAGTGCAAACCACAAAGGAAATATGTTCTTTTTTTTGATGAATCATTTGGGGAGAAGAGAAGAAAGGATAATAGCAGTCACAAAATACAAATAAGAGATCTCAACCATGAGAAAATCTTTCAAGAAAATCTTGGTTTCTTTTTTCTTCTCAGCATTAACGTCCTATTAAGTATCCCAGTTTTATGTCTATGTGTAGCTCCATTGACTTCAATTAAGCTCTCTCAGATACCCACCCTGCTGAGAGAGCAGTCACAGCCTTTTAAAAACTCACCCAGCATAAAACTGCAGCACCAGAGTGGTGAATCAGGCCATTTGTGTAATTTTAATTGTTAGTCCTGCTTCGCACCTTAAGTAATAATTTATGCAAAGGAGGTGCATAAAGGCTTTTTTAAGACCTTTGATATTTCTGCTAATATTAATGGGAAATTTTTATGTCCAGTTTGCACAGAATTAAGTGTGTATTATGTGCACAATTCTGTGCACATTTGGCCTTACTGATTCAGGATGCTGAGGCACTGGGAAAGATCCTGTGTCTTCTTGATTCACTCCACAAAAACCCTGGAGGTTAACAGTGTAAGAAGCTCTGCTATATGTAATGACTATCTGATCTTCTGGGACGCTCAAAGAGAGAGATATTGGAGCAATGCATCAGTACAGAAATGATAAAGGAGTTTGGGTTGTTAGAAGCTGTGAGCTCATTTGGAATTCTCCATGTTGAGTTGTGTAGTTGGCCCTTCAGACCATCAGACCTGGATAGTTGTTTGAATGGCTTTGTTTTGTCCACAGGTTCTTGCTGATGCTGTGGAGCCCTGTCAGGCTGAAGTGTGGGAGAGGTTTGGGCTGGGGCTATTGACAGATGACTGCTGCCTACTAGCCATGCTTCTCTTCCTTGCTTGTCTGTCAGCTCTACGATAGCCACCCTCTTCAGGCTTCTGGCTGCTGAAAAAGGATAATATTTTTCCTACATTACGAGTTATAGCAAACGTGGTAGTTCTAAGTAGTTAAAATATATATGTAAGAGGAGCCAAGAGTTACCTGAAGGGAGTAATAGCCAGCTCTTGCTGGTATGCTAAGCTATCAAATCTTTTTGAAACATGCCAAGTAAACATGCTGCAAAATCATTCACACAGTTGCAGAGAGCTGTTATGCAGAAGTGAAATTCTGCAAGCTGAAACCCTGACTTTTTTTCTGAATTCCAGTGCTTTTGAAAAGATTAAAGTGTAACAAGTTTCTGAAGCACACCCCATCCAATATGTGAGTCCAAGAGTAAAAATAGGACCCCTGACCCTTCTCTTCTTCCATATTTAGACACTTTATTCTGCAACCATGGGTGAAGTGCTGTGGTGGAATACTACTGCTATTAAGTGAAAAATGAGCTTTTACAGGAAGCCATGAAAACGAGAGTGATAATTAAATCTTCATATAACTTTAGGTAGCATTGTAAGTGCTTAGCTGAAAAATTCGTCTTTAACTCATGGCCCGTAGCAATCACATCTGTTATATTTTAGGAACAGAAAGCTAATGAGGTGGAATCTGGAGTACTGAGCTTAATTGGGCTTGTTTTGATTAAGTGTATGTGCTGGGAATATTTTACACACTAGTATAAATTGCAAAACAGTCAACATAAGCCACAGAATTTGCAGAACCCTTTGTGGTAGTGTTAGGGAAAGAAGAGTTTCCAATAAACAATAAATGGCAAAAGAAAATATCTGAGGTTTTCATGAAAAAAAAAGTATGTACTTGAACTTGCCTAATTAGTGGCTTTCCTATGGATGTAAATCCATTTCTCTCTTTTGTTCACACATACACAGACACACATACAGATGCACACAATGTGTGATATAGTGTACAACTGTAACAGCTTGTCTTTTGGCTGGGTGGATTATGCCTGACTAGCAAAGCCATTAAAAACTGCATAATCATTATACATGCATGAAAATGCAACATATCCTTTATATTTTACATATTTAGCAGAAAAGAAAATATTTTAAAGCAGTTTTAAAAATATGAGTTTCAAGTTTTTTTTTCTTTTTTTTTCAGTTTTTCTTTTGCCAGTCCTTATCTCTATGGGCCATATTCTTAGATAATGTAAACTCACACAGCTTCATTGCTTCCAGTACAGTTTGCTGATCCACTCAATTTAGATCTGATCTCTCAAGTTCTTATGTGTATTCAGACCTTAGAAGGTGGAAAAAATATGAGTAATATATTTTAGTACCATTAAAGATGATTTTAAATGGATTTTCTAAACATAGAAAAATGCTACAAACCAGAAGCCTGATGTTTTGAGATCTTCCATAACTACAAATAGACGCTGAGTCTTCAAAGTAAACTACATATTAATGAAAAGTGGATCTATTTAGATAATATTAAAAAATAATCAGCAAAAATACGTTTTTTGTCCAGTGCTTTCCTTAGTAACTCTTGAAGCAACTTGTAAATAAAAATACACTCATTTTTGCAAATGAGGAAAGCAAGGCACAAAAGAATGAAATGGCTTGTAGAAAACCAATTCCCTGGGTGGTGAAGTTCTGTTCAGGGGCCATCTGATCTGTCTGACATAGTCCGTGGAGGCTGACATGAGCCTCATAATAGAGGTTTTGCCTCCTGAATCCTTCCCTGACTATGCAGGTTAAAGACCACAATGCTAAGATCTTTCCAGCATTCATATTTTTCAAGATACTTCCTGAAATTCAGTGATGACTGTCTAATGTTGAATCTTTTCACCTGATATATAGCTTTTTCTATCACCCCAAACACAATGTTTTGCAAAATTTGGCTGAGATTTTCAAAGATTCCTTATGAACTTTGTTTGAATTTCCATGGGATTTGGTTATTTAGGTATGTAAAGGCCTTGAAAGCCCTGGCTTTGTTCAACAGATGATAGTTTATTACAATTGACATGACCATTATAACCACTACCTTAAAAGTCAGTAACTTCAATCTAGCTGCTTACTGGTTTTATACATTTAAAAGCCTTTAACCTGGGATACGGGACTGGTAGGTAGAGGAGACATACCTTCAGATAAGTCTTTAAATAATCCCTTCTCTTCTGAGTATCGATGCTGGCAATTCTGTTCATGAGGAGTTAATAGGGTTAAAGGCACTAGAAACTGGGAATCTCATTAAGCCTAAGCACAGAAGCTCTGCTGTTGTCCAGGAAAATGATGATCTTGATAACTTTGATGATTTAATGAGCTGGAGTAAATTCTGCTGTCACACTGAAAATCCGGCTGGCAAATTGCAGCACCTTCCACTTGGAAAACAGAATGTTCTTTAAGCACACACACACCTCTTCTATGGTATTGATACAGGCTTAGGGCCTCACTGAAGCAACACGAATGCCTCAGGTTAGGTCTAGCTGCAGCAAGCTCCTTCCCTCTTGCAGAAAAGTCTCTCTAATGGCCACAGTTATTCAGGGTTTTGGCTTTACATTTTGTTCAGAGCATTGCACCTCCAGTTGCATAGTGACCCCTAACACTATATTGTGTGATTGGTTCAATAATGACTCTGAGGAACGAGAGCCACCTACCTTATTATCAACTCCACCTCCTGGGGTTTTCCTTACAGGGACTTCCATTCACGTCTGTACTAGAGTAACGCATGCAATTGCACTATAAAGAATGAAAATGTGAAAGGGGCAACTCCTGAAGCTTCAGGTCATGAGATGATTGCTCTCTGTGATTAGGAAAAATCCCCTCCTCTTATATAAAATATAATAGCTTTCATATCTAAGACTCAGGACTGGCCATTGTTAAAGATGGGAGAGTTCATGTATTCTCTGATTTTCCTCCTCTTTTCCTTTCATAGTACAACAAAGAAAAATAAAACTTTCAGAAAATTTCTGCTTTCTTAGACAAAATAAAAATTAACTAACAAGAAAATAACTCCTACTACTCTGCTGCCCAGTCTTTTGCTTTTTCCTCTAAAATTCATTTTGGTTGTTTCTTTTATTTACATGGACAGTGTCTAGTTCTTCTAGAGTCTGATGTAAAAATGTCTGAGTTAATTTCATTATATTGAGTCTTCTAAGTATGATTTGTTTTTTAAGCAAGTTGCTCTTTTGAAAGACTGTGGTCTCTAAGGATCGTCTCTCAGTCACCTTGTGAAATAAAGGTTATTTTTATTATTATCAAGGCTGAACAATAGCTGATGACTTAAAGTTGAAGAAAGGTCAAGAGTCTAATACTGATATGCTTTCGTCAGCTATCTTTTCTATTTAGGATTAAGCAATTGTTAAGGGCATATTTTTCAGTCTTAAAATTTATCTGTTTTTCTTCCTTGTCTGTATGCATTCAGGCATGTGCACACAAATCCATCTCAAGCTACCTCTTTTTCTATCATCTGCTTGGTTTTGATCAAAAAAACAAATGCAAAAACATTTCAGAATGTGGAATACAAATAATTGCAACATTTGCCTGTTTGTGTATTAGAGAGGAATAAGTGGAGCGCAATTCCCCTTCTCTGTTAGCAGATACTGCCTCTGTGGCATCCCTGAGCAAATTTCAATTCTCTAGCACAGTTCAGCTACCAAGATTCCATTACTCAGCTTGTGCTGGAGTGCTTCTTCCATCCACTCCACTTAAGAGCATGGGACGCAGCGTGGCTGCTGGAGACCTTTGTTTTAGAATTCGTGCACTATAAAACAGACCAGACTTGCTGGAGATACATCCTTATTCTTTTGATCCTGCAAACTATGGAGTATCAGTAATGTATGAGGCTGTTCAGATCTGGGAGACTGAACAGGGCTGGTGGGACGTGCTGCATCTGTTCAAACTTCGGTTCGAGTGTGAGAAGTTTATATAGGTCAGCGATGTCTTTCTTGAAGCTGAAGAAGGTGGCCATGCTTGGAATATGTAATGTAGGTGGAGACTGCCTGACAGACACAGAGAAGTGCAAAACCAAGACGGTAGCAGCTGAATCCCTTCACTGATTCTGAAAGCATCGTTGAAACTACTAAACAAGTCATTGTTGGTAAATGACTGTCTGAAATAGTCTATTTCTGTGCCATAGATTAAAAAGAAAATATTAGCGCAAGGAAAGAAAAAAAAAAGAGGAGATGAAATTGATTTCATTTAACAACAACCTTCCAGCCTTGCCTCATGTCTCACTGAAATAACCTTTGTAATTAATTATAGTGGAACCTGAAAATAAAGCACTTCTAGGCTGAAGGGTTTTAGAAGTCATCTTCAAAATTATCCAGTGCTCAATATAGCCAAAATCCTATATGCTATTATATTCTTGTGCTAGCAAGTTAACATCTATAAAGCTGTGAGTGGAGCAAGAGGCAAACACTGGTATCATCAAATGTTATATTGATATCCAAATACATTATGGTAGACTGGAAATCAATCATTCCTGAACATTTTCTTCTTTTGATTTTGTATTAAATTCTGAGTGATTGCAATAATTGGTGTTTCACTATTTTCAGGTCTGGGAACACAGCCAGACACTTCATGCGCAGTCCTGCCACTTTTCTCCTTCTTTGTCTCACACACAAAAAAAAAAAAAAATACAAGCATATATTCATATATGTTGGCCATTATCCCCTCAGAAGCAGGATAATTTCAAAAGGTTTCTCTCAGTCTTGACTCCCCTGGGTTTAGTTTGTCCAGCCTTTCAGATCCCTAGGTGTCAGCATTTCAATGTGTTTTTTTTTTTTTAAACAAACAGCCCAGAGTCCTTCTTGTCGTTTCCCAGATGCTCTGTGTCTTGATCCTATATGCTTGAGTCTTAGTTTCTGTAAATGCTCTCCTTCTGTTCTAAAAATATATCTCAAATACTCCAAAATATTTATTTTTGATCTTTCAGGATACAAAATACTCCATGCACATTGGTGTATAGAAAAATTCATTCTTCATATTTAGTGACCTTCACTGTACCCACTACAAGGTCTATCCGTTTACTTACTCTGGCTTCCTTCAAATCAATAGCTCCTAACTGTAGACCCTGCACCATGAATGATTTGTAGAGCACTTGTTGGAGGTCCATAGAGAACTGCCTAACAAAGCACAAGCTCTTTGCATTTCCAGCTGCTATCTTTCATTAAAAACAGCTAAAATTACATTAAATAGTTTCTGAATGCCACACTCAAATCAAGTAATTGCTGCTGTTACCACAAGGCTGATATCTAGCTCTTGTGTAATGTTCTGGGGGGGGTGATCATTAGAAGAAGGAGAAAGGGGGAGTCAAGGGTTTGAAGTGTGACCCATACACTAGAGAAGTTTGAGAACACTTTCTCTTTGCAGCTTTTTTGCTTCAGCTATAATTCTCCAATTGCCCCATGTGGATTTTTCTATCGAGTCAAATCAATTTTATGATTTCTAAACTGTGATGTCTTTCATTTGCTGTAAATCTGCCCAGAGATTATGATACTTTGTACACCATACCTATAAATAAGTTCTATGACAGCCTCATCAATCAGAATACATTTTAAAAGCATTAGCCTTTTTCCCCTCCGTTGAATCCAAAGATTATCTTTCTTCAATTATAATTAGTGTTCATTCAAATCAATACATTTGTGAGTTTTTTTTTTCTTTCAAACTGATGAGTTACACTGTGGCTGTTAGAGACCTTCACCGTCCAGCTAAACAGCACCCCAACATTTTAGAGGTGTTTGAAAACTTGACTCCACATTAGCATTTTGAAGACGGACTCTATTTTAAACAGGGATAAATCTGTCCAAAGAGATCAATTACAGTGCTGCAATGCTGGCTATTGTGCTTTTTAACTATGAGGTGTCTGGCTCTGAAAAGGAAGCCTGAATTGGGCTTCCTTTATTTTCCCATTGGCAAAGTGGGAGACCAAACACTAGTCTACAGGGCAAATAATCCATCTAAACATCCATGTAAAAATTGGTCAGCAACTAGAAACTTTATTCTCCTATTCATAAGAGATCATTAGGCTATGGAGAACTATTATTTTTTACAGTGGAGTAACTTTAAGAGGAGGCTGGGAGGTCACTGGTCCAAAACAGTGGAAAATTTTGCTATTTGGATTGACCGTTGAAAGAGGATATTGTGGGGGAAGCCACTGGGGAAAAATATGGTTCCTAGGACATCTAGATTCCTTGTCAACTGTGCTGATCAGTTGATCAGTTTGTATGATGGTAGAAGTTATCATCTCATGCAAACATTTAAGAGTTAGTTTTCAAAGCATGAGTCTATGGCTGGATAAAATGTTTGTTTTATATCAGCAACATTTTAAAGTATTAAAAAAGATGTTGGTTCTTTCAGCCATGTGAAGAGAATAAGGCTAAGGATAGCACCCTGAGCATACAGACAGACATTATATTAGTATTTTACCAAAAATAATGTTGCGTAGAACTACATCCTAAGCTTGTCATTTCAACTTCTTTCTGCAGTTAATGCAGGAGAGATATCACTGGATGATAAATACAAGCTATCTTTAGCTGAGATGAACTGTGCTGCAGAGGAGCTTGTATTGATGTTAGAGCGAACGAGCAAAGGGGAGCAGGCAGATGGCTAATTTTTAGATGCACAGGATATAGGAAATAGAGCCAGTCCTAAATCTGGGAACACTTGGGTACATATGGGAGGATCTGCTTAGCTAGACTTGTATGTGAGATACTTGATGAGTTTCTCAGTCCTGCTAAGAATGAAATGCTTCAAAACATGTGCAGAGCAGAATTTGATCATAGAAATTGAAGGTGCTTTTAGAGATCAGGAAGCAGATTAATAGAAGTTTTCAGGATTTCAATTTTGAACCTGAGTAGTTCAAATTCATTTGTGCCTTTTTTTTTTTTTTTTTTAATCTGGACAACTGTATCTACCTCATAAAGACAATCACTTCCTGAATATCACCAATTATCCAACTTTTGCATCCATATGCAACAATATTGAAAATGGACTAGGATAACTTCTAAATATGAATATTTGTGTCGTGAAGTTGGTGAAGAGAATAGAGAGTATCAGATTCTCAACGGATGGAGACTGAGTGCAAAATATGTCGTGCAACACTCACTGGCAGTGTCACACCAGAACTTGTGAAAATCCAATGAAGGCTGCTAAAATGCATTTCCCAACAGTGCTATTGCTGGAAATCAAGTAAAGGCAACTTTCACACCCACTTTCACCACCTTTTACATCTAAACATATCCACAACTCTGACACACTTCCTTTTAGAATTAAAAAATGACCAATCTTGACAATACATTTTGACGTCCAGTGTGATTCTGTTGTCAGCTAAGCTAAAAGTTGTAGTCTCCTATCAGATGTATGATGCACTGAAGTCTAACTGACTGAGCAAACAGGAGTCATCCCTATTTTCTTCCCAGACTAATGAATCTAATAATAAGCAAATAACCAAAACTGAAAGTAAAGTTGTGAGCTGCTCTGCTCACTGCTCTGAAAGTTTGTCTTGTAGGTGTCCCTTCTCCCATTCCATCATTTCAAGTTATGAAAAGATAGGTGATACCATGAGAAATAATTGAATAAGAAGATTTAAAGATTCTATTCTATAGAATAAGGATTTCCATCTTTTCTACAAAACTTTGTTACACTAAGCAGGGTGAAGTTTTGGGCAGGTCCATCTGGCAAGAATTCCTGTTCCCAAAAATAGATGGCTCTACTGTTAAAGGGAACTCCCTCTAGGAAGACCACCAGACAGACAGATACAGAAAGGCAGGTAAGGGAGAATGAAGGGTAGGTAAATCTGGAAGGGGTCAGGAAGAAGGGAATAACAGTAGAGGTCTGGTAGGTCTTCCCACTCTGTCAGCTTTTCTTTTCAAAGTTAATTTAGGCTGAAATGAACAATAGAAATAATATTTTTTGTTTCAGGTTAAAATTGCAAGGTTACTTTGTTCTTTGTCTGAGATTTTGTGAGAATATCTATATATATGATGTGCACGGTGTGTGGTGTCTGAGGAAGTTTAATCACAGGAAGGGAAGGAGAAGCTAGAGGAAGATTTTCATGGTCAACTTCAAAAACTTTAAAAATTAAACATTTTGAAACAACTCTCAGGATGCTAATGAATATCTTCTATAAAATATTATTATAATTTGTCCTTGAAAGCTGTGCTAATCTTTCTACTCACTTGTCCGTCGCTGTAAGTCATGTCAAGAAATGCAAAGGGGTGACTTTACATTGTGCTCACTCTACCTAGAAACATCCTCTACTCTGCTTCACTCTTCACTTAAGATGGGGGCAGAGTGAATGGTAAAGAGATATCACACTTATGACTTAGTTTAGCTGGTATTTTCGCATAATGCTATGCTGCGTCATATGTATCCAAGTATGCACCACCATGCATCCCCAGCAAGTTGTCCTTTTAGCACATGGAAGTTAATAATTCTTTCATTAGAATTTTGGCTTAGAGATAGCATTAACTGCATCAGGGTTATATTGTCTCTGTTTCCCAATCTGTTACTGTCTCCATTAGTTTTACTGACCTTCCTATATACTGAATTGATATACTCTAAATTAACACCTGAGCGCTGGCCTTCCATCAGACACTTTCTTGTGAGTGTCCAGAGGGTGGCAACAGCCTTCCACAATTCATAGAGACAAACTCATGGAGAAGATCATCTTACTCCAGCACAAGAATGGGGTGCTGTGCTTCTACAGTTTCTTCAGACTTATGCAGATGAGCAAATCCTAGGGAGGAGAGTTATGATTTTACAAAGTGAATGTGCATGTGTATACTGAACTGCCTAAGGTTTTCAAACAAAACACAGGATACTTTTTCCTGCAGAAATATGAAAATCTCCTTTTAGAGTTCATGAATCAAAGGAGTCAATTCACGTGCCATATCAGAAAAAAGTATATCTAAAATGGCCTCTATTTCACTGATGACTATAGGAAAAACTGCAAGATAATTTGAGCTTGGAGGTGGACATCTTCACTCTTGATTTCTATGGAGACAATTCAATTTGAGATTAACTCACTATATTTAGCTTGTTCCAGACACACTACAGTCCCATTAGAAAGAAAAAAATATATCTACATATGCAAGGAATCCAAACCATACTGGCAAATATGACATGGGAATTAGAGGAAATATGCCTTTCTGGTACAACTGCTGAGGCTGGGTCACATCTCCTAAAGCATCTCTGTTGATAATTGCTTTTAGACCATTGAATTCCACCTCCTGGCTCATGTTTAAACCATTCTGTGTGAACACTTGTGCTTAGGTGTCTAAGCAGGTGTTTAAGCAAAATCCTCTTTGTGAAGTTGAATGAGATGAACCTCATACAAAAGATTTGAAGGCCCTTGTCAATTCTGTAGTGAAACAACTCACTTTGCATGTACCCAATATGTCTTTATATTCTGAATTTTTTCTTCTATAACAGATATGTATGCATGATATGAAAGATAAAGATAAGTTATTTCCCACTTATTAAATTACTTCCATGTATTTTATTGTAAATATCAGCTTTTTACTGTGCATTTTTAATCTCTATATGTTTCCAAATACTTCTCCAAGTCAACACTCCACTGGAGAGGAAAATGTGCTGAACATACAGTGATGAACGCAATTGACAGAGCAGTTTTACACAGGCATCTTTCCTTCCATTTTGGCCATCTCCTTTCATTTGTGCATTGTAAATGTGTAATCAGAAAGAAGAAAGATAGGTGNAAAAAAAAAAAAAAAAAAAAAAAAAAAAGGTTCCTCTACTCAAAATTTAGGAATGGCAGGAGCATCAGTGTCCTTGTGCTACTGCTACATATTATCATAAAATTGCAGAATGTCGATGCATTGAGATAGTTTGGATCATATTTTGCTTCACAGATAGGACAGTATAGTTTAACATTTGGCCAAATTACCTTGTAACTACAAATTCAGATTTGATTTTTTTCCATTTGCCCATTTGTTCTGCATAAATTGAAGCCAAAGATCTTTCCTTCCTAACATTTTCTGTAACAAATTCAATTTGTAGTGCTGTGTAATAACAGACTGACCATAAATGGTGCAAATCTGCCAGTAATTGGCAAGCAAATGTTGCCTGAATTTGATTATATTTTCTTTTTTTTTTTCTTTTCTTATAGAACTCAGGTCCTGTAAAGACAAACATTTTGTACATGAGCGTTCGAAGCATTCAAATAGCTGCTGGATTGTTGACTAGTAATACCATGAAGGCGTGTGGTATTCCTTTGCTGACTATTGAACTTACAAAGCAAAGGGGTTTTTTTTTTGGCTCAGAACTGGTCTAAGGCTTCTCAGCAATACACATATTGCATCATTCAGCTTTGCTGCTCTAAGTAGAGCTAGAATTGAGTTATGTCCACACCATGCCATTAGGTGAAAAAGAAGTGGGTTGAAAGGAAGAGGTGGAAGGAGGCAGTGGAGAAGAAGCCTTCAGGATTGGTTTTGCTAGTTCCACTGTTTATAGGGGAAGAGGCTGAGAGGACAGCAACTTGTGTGCTGAGATGCATATTGGTTTATAGCAGCCTATACCTCCTCTCATAGCTCCAAACTTCCTTCAGTGACAGTCCACTGAAAACTAATCTGGCTTCTTAGGAAGTAAAAGGAGGCATAAGGGCTATGATGAGATTTATATATATATATATGTATACACATACAATACATATATTTGTCTATCTGTTGACCTAAGAAATTGACTGCATTGCTCAGCCCTAGAGTAACTGCCTGCATATGATTAGGATATACATACACACAAAGCAATTTGTGCTCCCCAGAACCAGATTACTTTAAATAGGAAATATGTCCTACAGCTAAAGAAAAGAAAGAATATGTTTTTACAGTTGATCATTGTGCAGGTAGAGAAAGAAATTAACATCTTGTTAACATCTAACATCATTCCAGGAAATTTTCCTGTTTAGCTGTTTGTTAAAACAATCTAATTGAATATACATAAACAAGGACCTAAGTAAATTACCCAATAAACATGATATTTACCATTGTGTTTGTATAAATCTGTCTATTTATACATATAGACTCATGCATTTTAACATAGAAATCTGAGCTCATTTTAATAGAGAACTCCGTAAAGAGAGTATGGGTAGTTTGCCACTCTGAGAAGGCTGTGAAATGCTTAAGTGAGTTCTAGGTAATGTAGTCTGATTTCTCTTTTAATGGACTGAATGACTAGAACAGGCAGTTATGCTAAATGGCTTGACTGAAAACTCAGCAGCCAGTCAAGGTAAGAGAAAGTTTGAGATAAAAGTAATTATATGGTAGAGTTTGAAGATATTGTTCCAAAGGAGAAAATAATGTTTAGTATCAGAGTCCAAGAGAGAGCTGGACATGCAGGTCTATTTCTGACCCTGCTGGTGATTTGCTATATGATCTTGCACAAATCTGGCATTGATTTAGATGACCATTAAAAATAAAAGTATTATCATTTATTTTCCACTTGGGAAACCAGGAAAGGAGAGTTTCTGAAGCTTTACTAATGCTCCTAAAGAACTTTAACATCTCTGGATGAGTGATACTCGGTAAATGTAACCGAGTAAATTTAGAGACTTGAGCATAATCTTCTATATGAAGTAACTGAGGAGGAACAACTGGATTATAGACAGTTATAGTGAAGCCCACCGAGTTATAGTGGTTATAGTCAGTAAGATGACTTTTCATTCCATCATTGGTGAGGAAGGAGGGTGAGGAAGAAAGACCTCACCCTCTCACCCTCTCTCTGTTGTTATAAGGTATTGTGCTATTAATGCTATTATGCTTCATTAGTAGAAAACTGCAGGTGAGTTGTCCTTCGTATCCACATTACAGGAAAAAAAAGGTCTGCCCAATATTCTGTAACAGCCTGCAAAGCAGTGAAGAAAGTTTGACCAATGAAGATATGCTTGAATGCAACTGAGGATAAAAAAAATTCAGGTTGTCATTTTGGGCTGAAAGAGAAAAGCCCAACAATTTGCAATCTTGATGCTCTATGTCAATGATTTATCACAGTACTACACTTTCTTAAGAACATTGCTTTACTCTGCTGATGTTTAAAGGATGGAGGAAGGGTTGCCAAAAGAGACCCTGGATTTACAGTAAATGGGATAAACATTTTATTCATTATTATCTTAGACATTTTTCTCTAGAGCTTTCAGATTTCACTCACTAGACCACTGAGTCTGGGGACAAATTAGTTTTAAAAAATAGTGATATAGCATTCCAGCTAGAAGTGAGTTGAATCTAAGCACATTCAGGATAGAATGGAGCTTTTAAAATATAAACACTTTAGAAAAATGCTGATGGGTATTCCTAGTTTTCCTCTCTTTTGGTATATTAATTTTCTGTGCTTCTAACAGACAGAAGCTAAAACATACTGAAGAAATTTAGTGAAAAGGTGACCTGGTGAAACAGTTCTTTTTTCTGTTCTTTTGGGAGCAAAGAGTGAGGTTTAGCTTTTAGTTTTCAGTCATAATCTCAGTGAGGTTAAGAGGAGAGAGAGTTCAAAAAAACACAGTTCCAAGGAAATTGAATTTTGCCATGTGGTCTGCAGTGAGCAGAGAGCCTTGGTGTGTATGTAGCACAGGCACCTAGTTCAAGTAATTCTTCATCTTCAGTGAGTCAGTGGGTAACCACATTCTCAACAGGGTCAGTGAAGAAAGCTAAAAGGGGCGACTCAATCTGCTGAAATTAAGCATGAATTTTCCCTGTTCTGTTCAGGAAAACAGTAGGAAATGTGAGGCATCTTCTATTGACAGTACCTAAGAGAACAAGGTTCTCCTAAAACAGGAAAAGGATCACTAATGAGTGCCCATTCATCACCATCATCTTTGCGTTTTGCCTAAGAAATGAAAAACGTCACACCCTGCTCAGCCACATTGCCCACATCTGTCAGACTGCAAGACCATCAAGCTGAACCTGAGAGCTGAATCTGAACCTTCCAAACTCTACTCTCTGAAATCTTAGTAGGGAGCTTGACCGGTGCTGTCTGATTTCTCCTGATTTCATAGTGTGGATGACCACACATGAATGCTCAGCCCTGTATCTTGACCCAGTTTAACTTTCTAGTGCAGATATAGCCTGAGGTCAACTCCAGTAAAGTGGCTTTATTTCTAAAACAGTTGTTTCCACATATATATGTGTAGAAGCAAACTTTAGGGCATGATTGTGAATTCCAAGTACTTACAGAAATGTGCAGAAGTGAAGATCAGGGGGACAGGTTCATTGCTGGAGATTTAGACAGGGTCCAAGTTCCTAGGGCTCGGCTTGCACAAGTCTTACAAGAACTGGGCTCCATCCTTTTTTTTTTCTTAAATTTTATAAATAAAAATATTTTACTAATAAAAATATTTTATAAAAAAAGAGAGACAAATGCTTTTGTTTTATATCTTTACTTCACTTTTGCACTTTTATGGAATGGCTAATCATCTCCACTGGAGCTGCTATAGCTCTGATTCAGTAAAAAACTTTTTTTTAACTAAATTTAAAGTCAAGTGTACAGGCTCTGCTTTCATAAAGAGAAGATGAGCATATAAAAAGATGGATGTTTAAAACCTTTGTCATGATCATTTATTTTTGAGTGTCAGAAAAGAAATATCTGAGAACATTTCTGCATATTGTGCTTGGCATAAAGGCTATGAAAACTTATGTGTTCTCAGGTAGGATTTGAACGGGAATTTTTCCAGAGTGTATGCCTTGTTACGGGTACTGAAGAAAAAGAAAAAAAAAAGAAAGAAAAAAAGAAAAAAAAAAGAGAAAAGGAAAAAAGAAAAAAAAAGGGGGGGAAAGGGAAAAAAAAAACCAACAACAACTAATGCTAGCCTTTTGTGGGGAAAAAAAAAAAAAGAAAAAAAAAAGGGGGGGAAAGGGGAAAAAAAAACCAACAACAACTAATGATAGCCTTTTGTGGGGAAAAAAGAAAGGATGCCTTAAGTGAGCTTAATGGCCACTCCAGTCTGGAGATTATTCCTAGCAGTGTAGCAGTGAGTATAAGTGAAGGGGGAGGCAATTAAGCGCCTATGGGATTTATGTATTGGCCTTCTCTTGGACATTTATTCCTCAGCTCCATGATTTTTAATACATCAGATATTCAGGTCTCTCTCTTTCTTTCCCTCCACTATTGAAGAGCCTTGTATTAAGATGTCTTAGTATAGATCTTGTATTACCTGTCATATCCTTGGTACTGCCTGTACCAAGTCCTTCAAGATCACACACACCTTCAGGCTGCTAGAGCTTTTTGCTATGAAAGCAATGGAAACAAACAGCCAAAGTGTCAAGGTCTGGTGAAAGCACAAGCATCTGCACTGCACTGCAACATGGAGTGCAAACAAAGCTGGAGAGTGGATGGAAGAAACAGAGTAGTTGGCTTAGTTGTTCAAAACATGACAATTTGGTTTGCATGAGGCTCAAAGCAGCATCTGCAAAGGATAGGCAAACCTCCATATAACAAGTTTCAAAGCTCTTCATTCACAGGACAATTTGTGCTTTGAAGTGGCTGTTCAAACTAAGTCCTGTACAATACCTTCTGTTCTCCTATTTGTTTACATCCCACCAATTTCACATATAACACAAATATCATCATCACCTGTGTTGTGTCCTTATGAGGGGGAAAATACAAAGCTGTACAGACCTTATTTGTGTCCCTACAAATAGATAGGAGCCTGAGACACCTTCCATGTGGGTAAAGTGAATACTACTAGCAACTCTTGTCTTTGGGGAAAAAAGCTACAGAAACAGAGATAAGCTATTTTAGTCTATTCATGGGCTAACATGAAGCAAAAATAAATAAATAAGGCACACTATTTCATACGAATATAATATTTCCAATATTTGGGCAGGGCCTTGTATTTTCAAGATAAAAAAAAATGAAGAAAACACCCTGAAACTCTTAAAACTTTATGTTTCTATAAAATGTGTAAATTATCTTCTGTTTATACTCATTTTTCTTTTTTGATCTAATACTTTTTTCACATATAGGAATTGCTTTTATGTTTTAGTTCACTTTCACATGGGTGAATTAGCAATTAATAATACAATGTTATTATGGAAGGAAAGAAACTGCATTTTTCTTAAGTAGGCTATATAGAAATCCACCACAAGTGTAAAATCTCTTAGAAAATCAGCTAAAATGGAGAGAAATACTTTAATGTAATATAATGTACTACTCACTGATAATAGGTGATTTGTACTTGATCATTTCCTAGGATTTCTATTCCCAGTATGGCAATACAGAATGAAAAGCACTGGAAAGTTGTAGATAATTTTGGTTCAATTATATGGTAGAAATTTTAATTTCTGAAGCTAAATTGAAAATAAAAGATAAGAGTAGAGTTGACTTTATATCTTCTATTGAAAAACTCAAAAAAAATCTATCTTTTCAAATGTTAGAAAGGAAATTAGACATTTTAGCTGTTAGAACTGAATATCTCAAGGAGATATTGAGAGAGAGAGAATAGGAATATGCAGTGGGTGGTGTTAACAACCTTCATGTATAGTTTGTTCAATGGAGTGATGTTCCATTTATCTGGCTTAGAAGTACTGGGGAAGTTATCAGTACCTTCCTTTTAAAGAATGAAGAACTGACTTCATCCATGTTTGGCTTCAGCTTCAAGTCATCTGGACACAGTTCTAGACAATGTGTCCTAGCTGACCCTGTTCTGAGCAACGGGGTTGGAGGAGATGAACTCCAGAGGTCCTATCAACCTCAAACGTTCTGTGACTGTGATTCTGTGGAAGGGGTGAAGGAAGGTGCCGACTCTCTTTGGGAACTGCTACACCGAATCCGCTAAGATGAACAACAGTGGATGTAAGCTTTGTCTTCCATCTCCTTGGCTGACATTGAAATTAATGGCAATGAGTTTTCACTTGTTCCAAATCTGAACTGAGCAAGAAGAAACCGGTGAACTCTTTCTGCTTTTGTCATTCAGTCCTATTGTCCCTCAGCCTGAGTGACACCATAAGCACATGAACTTTGTGACAAGAGGCTTTTAGGTAGAGTTCTGTTTATGAAGAACAAAATAACCTTCTGAGTTCAAAATCCAACCTAGATTTAATATTTCAAACCGCCACCTCCATTTTTTTATCATGTTATAAAAGAGATGGAGACTATTTATGCACTGAACAATGGTGCTATGGCATAAAAATGACCCAGTTCTGCATTGCCCGCTTTCCTTTGGGGTTTGTAAAACCAAAACACATTTTTTTCAGACATCTCTATGAATTAATAAATGCAAATGTGATTTAATAAAGGACAGTGGGTGACTGTACTATATAGTTGCATGAAGCAGAGAAAGATGGGGGTGGAGACTGGATTATTCTAATCAAACTGCTCACACCTTGCCCTCCTTGACATGCAATACCACTTTAAACAGCAGTGTTCTAATAAAGAAAAGAGCTACTGTACTTACCCACTCAATAATTTGCATAATTTTGAAGAGCTGAAAATGTCACTGCTGTTTTACCATAATTGTTGAGAAATGATTAGCCATAGCATTTATACATTCCAAAAAATGTATTTTACTATTCTGTTTTTAATATTAATAAGGATTAATAAAATAAAATGAAAAATCACCTTGGAAGACAAACATTTCATATAAAATATTATGTGCCATGTGAAAGCACATTAGTTATTGATCCTTTTGATGTAACTTGTCATTTCTGGGAAAGTATAAAAAAGACAAGATTTTGACTGCCCCTCATGCAATTTCAAATGTAAATTTTAACAACTGGAACCACTAAAACAATCCATTATTCTCTTCCTTCTCTGCTTTCAACTGAGCTTAGAATACTCCAAATTTATCTCTCTGGTAATTTATACATTTTTTAATCATGACGTAGGTACCAGAGCTGCTCATCTCTTGTTCTTCTTTCTTCTCCCTACAGAACACTTGACAAGGTGACTGAGGAATATGTTTAAGTTAACAGAAAATAGAACATCCCTGTCCTAACAGCTCCCTGAACTCAGCAAGGTCTCTGTTGTTTCAGAGATACATGAGGTAAAATTGGTGGCTCCAATACAAAATAGTCCTGTTATCATTATCTCAAGGGAACATGGTCTCAAAGAGGTCCAGCATCCTTTCACTTTATATCCCTTTTTCTGACTCTTCTTTTTTCTTAAACTATAATAATGGAGCAGCTGAGACTTAGAAAGGTCACTTCTACAATACTCATTAAGGGCTAGATTGCAACTTCTCTACCTATCCTCATGTGGGATCCTGACTGTGAACCCAGTCTTTGTTAGGGTTTATCCTGTGTTCAGTGTGCGTGATGTGTTCCTCCGCATGCACAACACATTTCATTTTGACAATCTGTGAAGAAGTGTATTAACCATTTTCCTCTCAATTTATTGCAAATCTTTCTGCCTAGGAAGGGAAGGAGAAAAGAGACATCAATTAGCGTTCTACAGATGAAGACGAAGGTTTTACCCATCCACATAAACAGAATTTTATAGAGGATGAGGCATCACATATTGTGTCATGCATGATATTAAGTCTTATTCAAGGAAACATGGCTTCTATCTAGAACCAATAACTGTTCCACAATGCAACATATATCCACTATGAAGTCCAGTTGTATTCATTGATTTATTTTTGTTCAGAAGGAAATATCGTCATATTTAGAAATAGGTACACAATCTTTATTGCAAATTCTATTAGTATTTAATTTTATCCTAAGGCAAAGAAGAAACCTAAACAATTATTGCCTTCCTTGAAATGTAGGTGATTGATAAAAAAAAGAGTATAATGGCCTGGACTAAAAGTGATCACAGAGCTTTACAAAGAGTGGTCACTCTATCTGCTGTGCTAAAATGTGGATGTGCACAGCATCCTAGAGGTAGAATCATACGCTTTCAACAGAGCCAGGATTTCAATAATTTCTGTACAAGTCCTATTGTTAGAGTTTTTTGAAGGTAAAGCTGGTGATGCCATCAGCAGATCTCAGAGCAGAAGAGACATTGGCCAACTTCTTCAGAAAATTTTGGAAAGGCAACCATTACATATGGTTGCAATGCACAATGTAGAACTGCCTGCATTTTTTTGAGTTATTTGTAAGGCAGTGTAGCCCTACTGGTATGGATCTCCATGTAGGTTAATTTACCCTACTTCTCATAATTTATCTGACTGGATGATCAATTAAAAGGACCACATAGTATTGCGTATATAAACTTATAAAGTATGGTCTTCTCTAGCTTGATTTTCTGTTCTAAAGACCATATACTTCTTTTTTTCCCAGAAATCAGATGAAAGCATCACTTTTTAGAAAGACATCTAATCTCTGTTAAGGATTTCAAGCTCTGGTGAGCTATTCCTATGCTTAATTACCCTTATTGCTAGGAAATTGCAGTTGTTGTTATTTCAAGGTTGAATTTGTCTAGCTTCAGTTTCCAGGCATTCGATCTTGCTATGCCTTTGTCTGCAAGACTGAAAGTCCTCCACTATCAAGTATTTGTTCCTTATGTCAGTACCTATTCACAGTGATCAAGACACCTCTCAACCTTTCTATTCAATAAATTGGGCTCTTTAAGCTTCACATCATAAGACTTGTTTTCCAGCGTCTGAATAGTTTTTTGTTTAGCTGCCTATTTCTAATGTTTCCACTAACCTTATAAGGGTGGAGAGTTAGTCACTAAGATTTAGAAGGTATAGTTACTACCACTCTCACCTTTGATTCTGCTGCCAGCTCTCATGATTGTTAAAAGAAATACTCTAAAATGAACCCTTTAAAATATTATCTATTGGAAAGATACTCAGATAAAATGAGTGCATTCATTTGATATTGAATGGTGAAGTACATACAAAAGCAGCAGATATAAATTCTCAGATCTCTCAGATACTTTCAGCCCATCTTTTCCACCAAATGTCTGCTTTGCCCTCCAGTATTTGTGACAAAATCTAATTTCAAAGTTAGATTTTGTGCATATTTTCCATATGACTCATAAGCACTTTCTTTCCAATGTTAACATTTTTTATTTTAGACAATGTTTTTGCCACTCTTTCTCCTTCAGGATTTTTAGCCAGTAGTTCATGAACATCTTATTTATGAAGATAGGCTTTACAAATACTGGAAGACCAGGACTTATTCTAAACTGTTGTCTTTCCCAAAATACCCAGAATGGATCTTTTACATCTAATCTGAATGGATAGTTCATAACAACAACAAAAATAATGTATATTGATAGCAATTCTGTGTTAATTCATTAAAGTCTGCTCTTACCTGAGTGCTAATTAAAAGAAAAGATAGTTGAAGGATAAAATAGGGCTTGCAAGCATATCACACACAGGTTCCTAATATATTTCCCGTCTATCACACTTATTACTGCAGGGTGGGCTGACAGGTTAATTATATACTTGCAGGAGAACTGATACAGAGGATATTACAATCTCAAAAGCAAACACTTATAATCATTTTATCTAAACAGAAGACAGCCTCACCTTGATGAAGGTCTACATTTAGTTAACATTTTAAGGCAACATGCATTGTAGTCTCAAGGAATATACCTTATAAATATCCTTCAATAGGTACCAAGCCAGCTGTATAGAGTAGGCACTCTAAAGAGTAGGAGAGTTCTTACAATTCAGATCCTAGCATATGGAGAAAGAGATTGATTTTGTGATGATGCCATAGGTCTGCGAACGCACAAAATTCTATTTTAATTTCCAGATTAATTAATTTCTATATCCCTTGTGTGCAGCCCCTTTAATGTCATATAAATACGGTGTGTGAGACTATATCTAGTGGGTCATATGACATGATGTTTTGCCACATGATGGGGGGGAAGATGGAAAGAACTAGACACCAATGGAAAGAGCAGTGTTATTTCGCTATTAACATTAAGACAATACAGAACAATACATTTAACAAACAGTAAGCTTACTACGTGCTCAGTTTTAGCAACAGACCAAGTAAGTAAGGTAATGCACCTAACCATTACTATACAATTAAGTGAATAGTGATTAGGAAAAAGATACATCACCAGTTGTCTAAATATGTTACCATCATCCAGATCCGCAATCCCTGGGGAGCCCTTGTTGCAGCGAGGATTTGGAGAACCTTCCCAGCAATTGGGAGGTCTTACGTGGTGCATCTACCCATAAGTGAAGTTTCCAAAGTCGCAGTAAGAAGGTCCAGCTTTTACAGAGCTAAATCATGATAAAAGTTGCATTTTCTTTGTGAGCGGTAACATCTGGTGTGGCATACTTTCCCTCTCATGCGGGATCAGGACTTGGCCAGAGCCCAGACCTTGGATGGGAGGGTTCCCTTCAAGGTCAAACACACGTGCATGAGAATCTACAAAAGTTACAGCTTAATAAGTCTCTGTGCAGGTTAGCACAAACAGTCCAGTAGCCCTGAGTGAAAGTTGGCACAAGCAGTCCTACAGGCGAGTTTTGTGTGCTTCTACGAAGGCAGTGTTGTTCAGGTCCTAGCAGTTCCCATGGGGAGATTATAGGCAGGTATATAATCCGACCTGTCAGATTATATAATCGCCATATATATGTCATGTCACGTAGGAAGCATGCTCTCAGATATATGAGATCTTCACAACTAATAATGTGTTTCCAGTGTGCTTACACTGTGAGAGTGATCCTGTTAAAAACCTGAAATCTGCTGCTGCTGCAGAGCATTACAATTTTGGTTTGTTCTGGGACAGGCAAATGTAGCTTATCAGCACATCACAGATCAGACTGGTCATCTATATCTAGCAAATGTATTTGCAGATCTGGAGAATGACCAAACTTCTCTATAAAATACATATGCAATACCTGAATACTGGAAAGGGCTATCATCTGGTGACGAGCAAGAGCCCCACAGTCAACTTGACAGATGCGTGTTCAGCTGTAGTCAAATAACAGAGACCTTTATGCATTTTAAATAAATCCCCCAAATTTAAGTGCATTTCATATTTTCAGGCTGCTTGAACTCATTTCACTTCCCTTTTCCTCGGTTCATCCATTTTTCTTTTGTAAATAGCCTGAATTAGTAATCATGTATCTCCTTCAATTATCTAACATATTTAACACTCACGCATTTGATGCATTCTGTACTCTGTGTTTGTTCATTATCTTCCACAATCAAATCCAGGGAGTAATTAAAGATAGTATTTCGATACATACTTATTTTTCTACTAGCTGCACAATGGAACACATGCTTGCCTCTGTACACCAAAGCTACAAACAAGGTTCTATATCAGCTCTTGGATTTATGTAAACTTTCCAAAAATGTCTAACATAAAAAGAGTGCACTAGTATTAGATCCCCCAAACTGAGCACTGAGCTGGTCTTAACACAAAAATAAAATATTCATCAACTAAATTATTCAAAGACTAATTGTTGCTATTTGTTGAAT
This sequence comes from Crypturellus undulatus, assembly GCA_013389825.1. Lineage (NCBI taxonomy): Eukaryota > Metazoa > Chordata > Aves > Tinamiformes > Tinamidae > Crypturellus > Crypturellus undulatus. The sequence continues at coordinate 247,155 of VWPW01012043.1, read as the reverse complement.
AATGTATTCTATTCATGGCATTTGAATACTGAGGTGAATAAATTATATGACAAAGCAGCAAAATCACGGACTTGCATTTGTTGAATAGGATTTGACCTGTGCTAACCATTTTTTAATAAAATACCATGTAAGAGAACAAAAAAGTCTTACCTTGTTTTCTTTTCTGACAAAGAATATGGCTTTAGGTATGTATTGTGATGGCACTTAGGCTGTACAACAGATCCTGTTGAGAATAGTACAGTGACAACTAGAACAATAAAGGCTATACAGTGACTTTCAGACTCCACCAAACAGAATATTTCTTCACCTCAGAAAACATTGATCTCATTGCTGCTGGAAAGCATTCTAGTAAGTAGGCCATAGTGATCATACAAATAGCTTAAACTCTGCTTATTCTGTATGAGAGTTTATATGTCCTGGATATTCAACTATTTAACTCTTCCATCTAGTATATTTGTTGGAATGACAGACTCAATTATCAAAACAAATATTGCACTTATGAAAAATATACATCTCTTTATTTAAGGGTAGCAGTGAACTGTTCTGCATAAATAGAAAAGCTCAGTTTTCAGCACTGAGCTGCTTCATCAGAGAAACCTATGAACCAGGAATCTGGTTCTGAATAGAAAATGTGCATATCCAATATATGCATGTTGAACATACCTAAGAGATGGCAGCCTCTTGAGTCAATATTGACTTGCACAACAACAGATGTGATCGGAACAGAAAAAGTCTAGTAAAGCAATACGGGTCAGACTTCTCTTATGAAGGTTGGTGATATATTTAAAAAAAAAGGAACAAGTTTACATAAAAAAAATGTGTAATTATGCTGTGATTTTTGATTCATCAAGGGAACGAATGAGTAACAAAGTACCTGCAAAGGAGCGCTACCGTTTCAATTTATGCAGGGGAATTACTGATTGTTGTGATACATAGCCCTGCACTCTCTCCCTTGCTTAAACTTCAGGCAAGCATTCACACATACAGAGCATTTTAAAAACAAAAACTTAGCAAAAAAAGTGTCAGATACCCCATCTTTAACATTTACCTGGAAAAGAGGACAAAATATATTTTTAAATATCTTGCCATGGTTGTGCAATAATTGATAATTGGCAATTTTCCTCCCACTACAAGCTCAGATTACCTTTAAACATTTTTGTTATGCAATGTGTTAAAATGGGCTCAGTAGGTGTATTTTTACATGGGCAGCCAGTATAAAATTTTTCCATATGATTATTTCTTCATCCAGCAATCCAGCTCTCTCTGATATCACTTACCCTTTGTGTCAAAGGAGTTTGCCACTGTATTAAAGGTGCTTGTAAATTATTAAAGCCAACATAATTGTGCTTAAATTAAGCATATGCTTAAAAAAATATGCTCAAGAAACTTGCTTTCTGTGGTTTGGATTTAAGTAACTGACACTTTACAACATGTTTTATTTTGAACTGTGAATATAATACAGTATACTTTTGAAAGAATTTATCTTTCTCACATACATTATTGTCATCACTGACTGGGTGCACAGATTTTTTTTTTCAGGTATATCTTCTCTGCCTTCCACCACCACCAGCTGCTTAATAATTACTTGGACCGGTAATCCTGTTGGTGACTTCAGTCTTGATTGATAAGAGATGCCAATGCTGTCACAAACTCAAGGTGAAGGCTTCACCTGGGGAAAGAAGCATGCAAATACTGCATGCAAAAAAGAGAGGAAGAAAAATACTGATCAAAAAAAAGGCAGGCTTGTCTGAGAAACATGAGGTTTCAAAGATTTTTATGCAGTCTGGTTGGACTTTAAACTATTATTTAATTCTGAGAGAGACGGGTGAAAGGTTAAACGAGGATCCCTCTTCTCTGCTTTACTGAAGGCAGCTACTTTATTGCTTCCTGCCTATCGTGCCCTTTCCTTGGCAGTTGCATAGACTTACAGCACCGGAGTTAAGGTTAGTATTAAGTTATTCTTTTGCTGAAATAACAGTAGCCACCTGTTACTGTCACAATTAGATGGACTTTGTGACTTACAAAAGCTTTTTTTTTCCTTTCTTGGAATATTGTGCTGAAAAATGGAAGCTTTTATTTCATCTTACCTGTGCAATAACTCCAAATCTTAAAATCCTTATGCTTTAGACTTAACCTAGATTTTGATCATCTCCTTTTCTGGAAGAAATTGACCTGGAATAAAGTTTCTGAGCATGTAGCTGGGACTTTACCTCATAACTTATGCTTGTGAAACAGTTGGTTTTGTAATCTGTTTGATGAAAGGAGAGCACAGTAAAGACATTTTTGCCCTTCATTGAAATTATTGAAGTCCAACAGATTGGCTTGTATTTCGTGTTTAAAAATGAGTTTTAAATATGATCTACATTGAGGAGCATTTGGAAGGAGAGTATGAGTTACTCATATTTGAAAACATAATAAAAACTTATGACTCTAAGGAGATTATGATGATAGGAGGAAGATCCAAATGAGAAAGACGACAGTAAATAAAATGAAATTATGCAGAATAGTATTGGGAATAATTTAGTTATTAAAATAGAAATTTGTTCTCAACCACATACTAATTGGTAGCCATTTACTTGGAAGAAGAAATCTTAGGGAGTTCGTCTTCTGCTCCATCTTTTAAAATCACAACAGATTTGTGTATGCTAAGTCACATAATATGAAAACAGTTATTTGACTATGTATTCCTCCTCTCTACATTTTAACCATATCTGGTTCTTTAGAAATCCACAGAATATTTTTATAGTGAGACTCAAACCCTAATATGCCAGATAGATATTACCTCAACAAGCTTTCCTTCTAAGCAGCTATAAAAAAAGATAACAGAGGAAAGAAGACATTGGTCCATACTTTGACAATATAACTAAATGGCCAATACTATCTTCAGCTTTCAGTCCGAATCTTTTCTGCAGCCCCCAATCCTGTCCCAATATCAGTGTTTGCTCAGGCTCTAGCTGGTTAGTTTTTTAAAGAACATTGTAATTAATATTTATGAAAAATGTGTATGCCTAACTATGCTAGCACAACTGATATTGGTTAGTTTCCCTTTCCCATAACAGAAGTGGTCAGTATCTGCCCCTTGACTTCTATAAGTGGAAGAGTATGACAAAACATGAGTAACACAAATCACAGGTTATATTTCCACACTGGATATATATCCACACTGGATATATTTCTGAAGTTTCTAGATGGCTGTGGAACTCCACAGAAAATTTCACATAAATTTCACAGTTTGTTGGATCTTACACGCTTCTGCAGAAGAAAGACAATTCTTTTAAACTTGTCTTTTATCTGCGTTCTCCTGAGCTATGTTTTTCCCCTTCATTTTCTTAAGGCTCTATATTTGAGATGGGACATTTTGTATGCCATATGCATCATTTTCTTTTATATTCCCTTCTTGTGGCCTCATTAAAACCACAATAGGGATCATTTTTAAAAGCAGCTTGATTGTGCCTTTTTTTTCCCAGAACTAGTTCAAAACTGAAGCACTGAAGGTTTGAAATATCTGAGATATTTGGCTAGTATATATGGTAGCAAAGCTTCATGGACTTAATTTGCTCATTACCTTCAGTTTTCATTGGGTGACTAATTCATTCTTTCAGTTTATTGCATATACTACAAGTATTCCCTCCACACACACAAATGCCAGAAAAATATTTCCGTGACAGTTGTGACCACCTTTATTTGCCTTTTTAAACAGTTGTATGACAGAAATTCCATTTGTTGGAACATTTGTAAATGTGAAAGTACCATGAATATGCATGCAAGCATGTATTCACATAAACATTGTTATCACATGTGCTTGCATGACCTTTGCAAAAGCTCTCTGTGGGCTGAGAATGGGAAGAAGAAGGAAGGGAGGTTTTGGCAGAGAAATAACAAGCATAATTTTCTCTATAAAGCCTATAGGAAAATGAGCAGCTGTTGTGGAGGAAGTAAAGGACAATATGCAAAACAACCATCAACATGAACATGGATGTTCACCATGTGGTAGTTCTTCAAAACCAAAGATCAGGCTGCTTACTCATCTGTGTATCCGGAATTTTGCCAGAAAAGGGAAAGAACATTTAAGCCATTGTTCCATGTTATTACATTATTAAGTCAAAAGTGAAAAGATGCTGCTGTACTGTAGCATGTTAGTAACAGGCTCAACAAGATATGCTAGAGACCTCTGCATACACCCAAGAATCTCATACTTTTCTTTCTTACATCAGAAATGACTTTCACTGACCAGTACCAATACTAAGATATACAAATAGTCTGTGACAGTGATTGTCTTCTCCATGTTTGGAGAGTTGATGAGGTAGTAAGGAGGAATATTGTAGGAGTAAGAAGTAGAGAGGGCAGTCAAAGTTTAAAGGCTGATGGAGAGAGACAAGAATGTACAGTAAAAAAGAAGGATTAGCCTCATGTACTACTTTGATGACAGGGTTATCAAATATACACCCTGAAAGAGGATAACTGAAAAATAAGTACAGAGTTAGAAACACAGCAAAGCAAGTGAGATTCAAACAGAAGCAAGAAGGAGGAAAGTGACTGTTAAGCAGAGGAAAAAAAGAGATTTTCTGAAATTTTAAGAGGTCATGTTTGCAGCTTTATTCTGGTACTGGTCTGTCTGTAACCGTATCTCCCTGTAACTGGTCTACAGAGTACAGATGAACGGGGAAAAGTCTGTCCAAATAGCTTGATTTGATGACTATAATGGACACCTGTAGGAACTTTCATGTCTTTCCTGCAACTGCTGCTTTACTTCCTCAGGCAAGAACATTTGGTGAAGGGAAATGATCAATTTCCATGAGTTATTCATAGAGCTGCATGCAGCTGCATGCATTTACATGCACACAGTCACTATGACAGCACAGTTTTGAAAGGTGTCCTGAGGAAAAAGAAACACCGTTTGAGAAGCTTTAGGAAGGGCTAGAATATAGACACAATATACAAATAAAGATGTGAAATTCTGTGACCTTTAATACACAAAAGTTTCCAATTCCTCTCAAGGGCTGACATAAAAGTGAGGAATGAGAAGTTTGGAGACCTTAGCTGTTGTTTTCATCAGATGAAGTCTGAAGTTCCACTAATATTGTTCTACTCATACTGAGATGAATAAAATACAGTACCTGATTTTTTCTTCTGCAATGAAATATATAAATATATTTCAATAACATCTATTTTCATTTGCTTTTCATATATGTTCATATGAGAAAAATTCTGTGCACAAACACTGTTTTAAAAATTTAGTACATTCCTGTGCAATTACTTTGAGTGACTTCAGCAAGAAAAAATCAAACATAAAAGATGCTAATTTTTTTCAAAACCTTCAGGAAAAATATTGGGCATTTAAGCATTGCCATTTTATGTGACGTTAGAAAAGCAGAAATCAAAAAGAAATAAAAAGGAAAAAGGAAAAGGGGAACATGGGAAAGGATATTCATTTAAGCAGTCTGTGAACATTTCAGAGGCTGGATTGGATTGGAGAAATGTATCATGGTGTTAGTAGGTATATGCTGAAAACCGAAAAAAATGGTCTTTAACTGGTCCCTGTGTGGACAGAGATGTTAAAAATTCTGGAATACTTTCAGAGGAAGAAAAGGGTTTTTCAGAAAGCCTTCTACTTACCATGCTTTTGTTTTGTTTAGCTTGATTATTTTCAAAATCATTCCCATTTCTGGCTGTTGAGCATTGAAGTCTGAACATTTTGAATATCCCAGGACAGTTAATCAGTCATACATTCCACGTGTTGACTGGCTCCCATGAACAGCTCCTAGTCAACCCTGATACTACAGTTTCTTCTAGCATAAATTCATAGCAAACAAGTAAATGAAAACAACTGACAATGTAGAAAATAGGTTATGAGGAAAAATAAAAATGAATGAAAAATATAGAATAAGCCTTTTACTAGGAGTTTTAGGCTTTTTTTTCCATTGTCTTGAATAAAATAAAATATGCATATTGTCCAGCATATTGAGTGAGGATTATTTAGTCTATGATCTTCAACTGATGACAGAAGACATTAAAGACATGAGGATAAACAAAACCTCTGCATGTCTCATGAACACACTCCATTGCTCATACATGTGAGTACAAATTGCCTCTGACCTGAAAGGGAAGGAGGAAGAAAAGCAGCTTTCATGTCATCTTTGCAATGTAGCCTTGTGCCTGTTTCCTGCTAGCTCCTACATCATGCAGTCAACACCAGGCACAGCTTTTCCAAATACACCCAGGAAGGTGCCCTGAGTGCACCAACAGCAGTGCAACCTCTTCCCCACTTTGCTTTGGCTGCTTGCTGGCAAGGCCAGATCTGCTGCAGTGCAGCCGTGTAACCTTGGACTTCAGTGAGGAGCTGTGAGAAGCCTCATCAGGGACCTTCCTTGCTTTGCTCTGAGCTGTGCTTAAGCTCAATTTAAGCCCTCAATCCTTGCTTGAGCAGCCTTGTGGGTTTGCCTGCACCCATGTGCACCCATGTGGTGACCTTAACGTGCTGTCTTGACTTACTGTCTTGACCAGCCCCATCATCATGAACTTCTCTAATGATCCCTCCACTGTGGCTTGCCCTGGTTGCCATCGCCAGGCATGTTCTGCTTCTCTCGCTAAAATACTATGGAGCTGTGTCCTTGTCGATGAAGTCTCTGCATTGTTGTCACCCTAACTAATGCAGTTACTATGAAATCTGTCCACTCAAAAACCCTTATTCTCAAACACATCATATTCATTAGTGTAGAAAAGGGGAAAATCAGTCATAAATAAATGGAGGAAAGGATTGTTCTTTTGCAACTAATACATGTAAATAAAATTCAGATGATAAGGATATCATATTCTGTCCATGGCTAAGAAGTAGAAAAAAATAAAAGACCTTCTGTCATTAGAATTTGTTCATAATTAACTTTTAGATCACATTTCAGAGTTCACTGGTAACCATGGTATTTCAGACACCAATACTTAAAAACTGCTGGAAATTCTTGGTACTTTAAAGCAAATACTGTCTATGTCATTGTAAAATTTTCATAAGATGTTCTTATTCCTGTAATAATTCCTGACACTCTTTGAATTTAAGGATACCGAAAAGATTTTCATGTCATTGCCTATGGCTAATTTGAGAAGGTCTCCAGGAAGAGTCTTCACTCTTAGATGAAAGTTGAGCTCTAGAACATGATATTTTCAGACTAATGGGGACCATGTTCATGAGAATCCTTTGGACTGCCACTGAGATTTCCATGATAGGGATATGGACTTTTGATGAGTCTCCCAAAAAGGGATTTTTGATGAAATCTCTTGTTCAGGGATTTTGATTTTCATTTTTGATGAAATCCCTTGTTCAGAATAAACTGATACAGCCATGAAATAATAGATTGGATCTTCTTCAGAAAGTGCTGTCTTCAGTAGACTATAAAAATATTTATGTTCCTTTGTCATGTAATGGACTTTTAGAGGGCTCAGAAAAAATGTATGTTAGTAAACTAAAATAAAAAACAAAAGAAGAAGAAGAAGAAAAGGCTACTTTTAGCATTCTCCATTAATAGAATTAATCAAAATTAATACCTGAAATCCTTACAACATTCTAAGCAACACAGTGAACTCTTCTGACATGCAGGACACAAAAATCACCTGACTTGTAACTTTGGCATTAAATTCTGTGCATATATATATGTTAATTCAATGTCCATGTTGTGGAGATTTTGTTAAATATGACATATAAGAAGAAAATATTCTAAATACTGAATTTCAGCATTAATGAGAGAAGATTTTACCTGAATGCTAGAAAAATAGCACGGTGCTTAATTTAAGTGGCTCTATTGAAAAATAACTTTTCATGAAGAATTGATATAGAGGTAGTTCTCAATCTAATGCAGAACTAAGATAAATGCAGAAATTTTGCAAGTAGTGGGAATGAGTAAGAACAGTTCTTCCGCACATGCAGATGTCAATTACGATTACCAGTGTATGTCAACAGTGAAGATGTGAGACTGCAAGAAAAAAAAAAACTTTATGACACAGGTTTTGTAATACCTCATTGCTTTACTTGAAATGAGTCCTGACTGGGAAATTACAAATAAGTTATTATAGAAGTTAGGTTGTGTATATGGACATGTCAGTAGTAAACTGAATCCCATTTTTACTAGCGAAAAGCTAGTGGCTAATGGGATACTAACTTCTGTGATCCATATGGACACCTGTATATTGTCTAATTTTGTTCCATGAATATTATTCCTTTTTCTATGAGCAAATTGTGCTGTAATTATTAGTACTACTCCTTTCTGAAACAAATTAACAACATGTGATTATTGGAAGGCTAAATGAGATTAAAAAAAAATGGCACCGCCACTGCAATGGAGATTATGCCACTGAATCAACAAGGGCTGTGACACCCTGGTTTTTAAATATATTATCTGTGAAGAATGGTAAATCAGGAGACAGATGGTTTGGTATCTGTTCAGGTAGAATGTTCTGGAGGAAGAGCTGTAATTTGTCTTAATTTCAGTAAAATATACTTTTTTGTATGTCTGATACAAACAGTTTAACATTAGAAACCCATTTTTCTGAACTTTTTTGCCCAGGCCGCAACTTAATTGGAGATTCATTGCCATAAGCAACAGGAGAAACAAAATTATAAATAGGTTCAAAAAAAAAAGAAAGGATTAAACAGAGTTATAAGAATTAGCTACATATCAGAGAAGGATCTCAAAATGTTTCTGCTGTTCTTGTGGTCTTGCTTAAATATTTACCATTGACCACTACTGGGAACAAACTAGTAAAGCAAAGGACTCTGTTCTGGCTTAGACAGTGCTTACTTTGTAATGGGCCAATAATAATAATAATTCCAGTTAAAATTCCATAAGAAAAATGAAGAAATTTGGGAACTGCTTGCCTTATTCTTCCTGAGCTCACTGAATGCATCCTTACAACTCTCAAAAACATTATCTGAAAAAGAGAGATAGAGAAAGAGAGAGAGGAAGAGAAAGTGTGGTCTGAAAATTAGTAAGGGGGCACAGATGTAAGGAAATATTGGCTATATGGGGCACAATTTTGGGGAAGGCACACAGTAAGTGTCATAGACTCCATGAGGAAATATAAATAGGCAGGAGTCCCAGTAAGATGCAACACAGGCAAATGAGAAAGCAAAGGAGATAATTTAGTAAGTAGACTTAACAGTACTAGAATTAGTACTACTACAGTATTAAAAGATTTGCCCCTGCTTAAGTAATAGGGTATCACTAAAGTATTTAAAGTTAGTTCCTACCTGAAGGCTTTTATGAGTCTAGGGAAGACTTATGACTTATGACTATGAGTCTAGGAGTCAAACTACCCAGCATGTCCAAAAGAGTGCCTTTTGGACTCACAGTTAAAGATCTTATATAGACAGGCCAATCATATATGCATCAAGTTTATATTGCATATAAATGCATATTGCATTGAATGATTTATAATCATTCATCTATCCTAAAGACAATTTTGAAAATTATTTAAGATTTGAATTCTATTTAAACTTCATTTGAAAAGAAGAGCAAGTTTTGCAGAGTAACAAAAGTTCTATTCAGCAAAAAAGTAATTTATACACCCTGTACTTAATAACCTCTTATATGTTTTAATAATTTAAACTAATTATCAATGGGAATGTCTTCTGTGTATACTTCAATTATTGCTTGTCGTATATTTTTTCTCTTCTTTCATGTAGCATGCCACATGTCCTCAATATGTCTCTAGTGCCCATTATCACTATTCCTCTTGTATAACAAACTTCTTATCTGTGAGAATATGACCTTGACACTCTGAGAAAAAGTCCTTTAAAGAATAGCTCAATTAAAATCTAATACCTCTGTTTAGGATTTGATTTCATTACTATTCATAAGACCATGCAACAGTATTTGAGCCATGAGTTCTCATGCAGCTTGAATACTTGTTTCAAAAGGAATCATTACAAAAATCATTTTTATTCTTCTCTCTGCCCTATTGATTTTCAGTCACCATGGAGCTCTCTTTGTTGACTTTGCAAAGGCCTCTGTTGAATGTTCATGCTATCATTGTGATAATAATTGTTGATCAGGATCCATTTAGAAGAGGTAAATTTAAGTACAAGATAGGGAGAGGTGGATAGTAGAAAAGCCATATACAAATCTACATCTGGATTTTCAGTTTGCCTTATACTTGCTGGGAAGGCAGTATAGTCTATGAGACAGTCACTCAGGAGCTTGATGCTGCACTTCCACCACTGATTATCTCTGGACAAGTCACTTAATCTGAATGTTTGTTTACCCCTCTATAAATGGGAGTAATTGTCTACCTTGCAGAGAGTTATACGTCTCAATCAATTAATTTTGCAAACTATTTTAAGAGTGTCAGACAAAAATTCTTACATACACTAAGTGGAAAGTGGAAAGCAATGTTTAACAGAACTCTAAGTTTGTCTTCAGCATTAATGGATTTGCATTGTCATGAATATTCAGCCTATTGAAACAATCTCTTTCCCTTTTTTAAGTTTCTGTTAAATTTTTAACCAGTGAATATATTTTCTGTCTTCTCTTCTCTCTCTCTCTCTCTTTTTTTTAATATCAAGAAAATCGGATAGTAAAACAAGGTCAAAGATCTGAATGTATTGAGGTTCATATACCATTAACCAAATCTGGAATAACATTTTCTGAAACTGAAACTGTAGGCCATGAAAGGAGGAAAAAGCAGAAAAGGAATGACCCCCAAATTGGATGAATAGCACTTTCCACAGAGATATTATGAATATATTCAGATTCTACAACAACCTGGAAAAGTAAAATGATCAAAAATAATAATGTCCAACAAATCAGAAAGTGATTGGGTTAAAGTAAGAAAAATGTGCAAACTGTCAAAAATCAAGCTGAGTGATTGTGAAGAATTTGAATATAATTAATAAGGTATTTCAGTATATAATTTAAAAAAAAAAACAAGAAACAAGGAAAGAGAAAGAAGGTCCTGTCTGAAAACTAAACAAGTACCACATTTTTCAGAGTAAGTGAGGATGTGGAACAATGGAAGGTACAAAGAAAATGGATAATAATGACAAATATATTAAGAAAAAAAATATAACAGGCATTACTGTTTACAAGCAAGTATGACTAAAGATCAAATTCTTGTCTTAGAATGCTGAAATAACTAGCACAATAAATTAACTGTGAATCAGTATCAATATCCATCATACTGAAGATGTAATAGTTTAATTTAGGAAATACAAATATAATACATTTATTTACAAAGGGCGGGTAAGGAATAATCTATGTAGGTACCTACCTGTTAACCTATCCTCAGCAATCTGAAAAACCAGCAGGTTTCAAAGGAAAGAATAATTAAAAACTTGGAGGTGTACAGAAAGAGGAACAAAAAGCAATGTGGAAGAACGTGACAGACTGACATGATAGCTTTTGCTTGTTAAAGAAATTGATTTTCTAGACAAAGAAATTGCAAAATATCTATTATATTTTCAGTGAAGCATGAGAAATTGATGCTATGTAATAGACTACTTGTTGAACTGGAGAAAATTAGGATTAGAGTAGTAGAAATTGAAAGGTAGACTAGGAACTGATTAAAGGGGAAATGACAAGAGGCTGTTCAGGAATAGAAGTAGTTTTTCTCAAAAAACAGTCTTGGGATCAAATCTAGCTAGTATATGCTTTAATGACCTTGACATTGGAACGTGTTAATAAAACGAGCAAATGAGAGAGTGTGAAGGCATAATCAGTGCAGAGGATGAGAAATAACACACAGGGAGAATACAAGGAGACGCAGGACTGAAATAAATTATGTCAAAAGACAATTAATGCAAGGTAATATTATGAATTTGGTGACTGCTGATAAGAATTACCAGAATAAACTCTGTTTGTCTAGTGGGGACCTGTTGATAGGCCATCAATATGCACCACCAACCTGACAACAGATAATACAAGTGCAGCCCCGTGATGTATCAGTCTGGACATATAAAGTGCTGATAGGTAAGTCTTAATGCCACCTTACAGAGCACAGCTTGGAGTATATCTGTGTGCCTGACTGTGTGTGACTCAGTGTTGAGAAAAATGAATTTTTTGAAAGGGAGATATAAATAGTTTTAGCATGAATATGAGATATGCTTACTAGCAAGAAGTCTAGAGGATACAGACTCCTTGACTCCTGTATACTGCACCTATGTAACCATGGTCTACCTAGCTATTTGTAACATAACACAAAACAGTTTTCACCTCTGCTTTAGGTTTTGAAATTTTTGAGCTACTTTCTTTCCTTTTCTTACCATTAAAAAGTCACAGAAAAAACAAAATCACAAAAGAATCTTACTGTCTAGATGAAATTAGAATTAACCAGCTCATATTCTGTTTTGAATATCTCTTTTTCTGTATACATATTCTTATGCTATTAGAGAGGTCTGTTATCTGTCAATGTCTGAGGTAAGAACTAGGATATTTGGTTATCTCTGCCAGGTTTTGGGTTGGATAAGGCACGATGAATGAGGTTGCCTTTGACATCTCTCTTCTTTATATATTATAGCAGTGCTATCATTAATTGTAATATCCATACAAGGCATTAAATATCTGTGAAATATTATTTTAATGTGAAAATCTGCAGCACTGAAGTTCTCCTCCTAGCTGATCCTTTGAGAAGGCTAGAATTAATGTTGTCAAGATTAGCATCTGATTGATAGCTTGACACTACTCATTTCTGACATCTCACTGACATTATTTCATTTTGAGTGTAGAACACTTGAACAAAGTGAAGAGTTTAAAATAATTTCTGATGTCTCAGCAAAAGAAAGATCAATTAGCTGCTGATAAAGAAAGTGTACAAGCAAAACTTGCTGCAATATATATTGAAATATCTAGAAACAAATGGAAAGATTATGAACTATTACCTACTTCTAGTTGATGATACCATCAAGTCTAGGAATGAAAAAAAAGGATGTATTTTGTAGTAAACAACAGTTGAAAAATGGTTGCCTTCTAATGTGCATTCTGTATAGTTATTTAGAGAAAAAATAAGAAATACAAAAATGTACTTGATTTTTTTCAGGTAGATTAATGATTGGAATTTTTTATTTAAATCATGGAACCAACCCTACAATGTACTGTTGAATATACACTCATACTGTGGGAAGAATCCCGGTCCTTAAGAAAATTTTCCTAACAAGTTAGAAAAATAAGTAGTAAAAAGACTTGAGAAATCAGAAGGTATTTTATTAAGAAATGCTCTTCTCCTGCTCCTATGAAATTCTGAGAAAAAAGCAACATTTCATGTATATAAAACTTTCATAGCTTTTAATAACCATTTTTTGTTGTCTGTAGTGGTGATATAATACTGTATTGTTTACTGTAGGATGATTTAAACTCAGTTGAAAAGATAATTCATCTTCTTTATTAATTTTTGTGCAGTTTGGGTTAATTAATCTAAGATTCTATTTACATATTCCAGAACTACTTTAATTGTATTTCTTTCAAATTCCACAGGATTTTTTCATCATGATGGAATATTGTCTGTAATGAAAATGTTGGCAGCAGCAGAAGTCCCTGCAGGACCATTTTAAATGAAAGTCAGAATGCTTTAAATCCTCCAATATTTTGTGCTCTAGACATCATTAAAAGCTAGAGTTGGTGTTTCTGTTTCTAAATAAAAATATCAAGTAGAATAAAACAACTTTCATCCAATTTTATATGTGGATTTGTTTTGCTTATTCAATGATAAGAATAAAAAGTGTCTATTCATTTTTACCAGCATTATCTTCCCCCTATTTCTTTTAAAGCTTAGATTCTTGAAAGTCATCACATAGTGTGTATGCATGTATGTGTCTGTCTGTCTATTCCTCCAATTACTTTAAGAATCTTAATTGTGTTGATCAGATTCCACCAGAGAAGTAAACATCTTAAACCCTTACAGTTCCTACAAGTTTAATTTAATATAAAGTCTATTTAGAGCAGAGGGATCTATCATATTCCCCACATCACAAGACAACTTCAGGATACAAAATCGTCCTTATAAGTTCCTTCAAATATGAAAAACCTTGATTCACAACCTATAAGTTTTAAACATCAACATCCATGAAATTTGAGATGTTAGATTATAGAAAAACCTATCCTCGCTCCTAGGATAGGTTAGGATAGGCTAGGATGCCTATCCTGCCATATAATTCTCTTGTTTCTACCTTTGGGTGACATCGGTGGGCTGCGCTACGAGGACTGACAACGTTAGCCTGCTGCCAGTCTAAGCAGGACTGGCGAGTCAATCCGCGTCGTGTCCGCGGGGACACGCAGGCTGCTGCTGAGACCGAGAAACGGTTGGTCCCACTGAACAAAGACAGGCAACTGTTGCTTGGTTTAGTAACAAACAGCCATAAGATAGCCATAAAGTCTTTTTTTTTTTCTTTTAATAGGGATAGGATAGGATATAGGATATCTATGCAGAATTTAGAGCTATGGGTTAATTCTTTGAATAAAATGTATACATTATTTTTTCTTATTAAAAAGAAGTCCATAAAGCATAGAACAACAGTCACCTATCAAACATGCGTAAATACATGATTTAAACATATACTGAATATACTAATCAGGTATACATGGCAATAGGAAGAAGCCTATTGTCTGGTATTGCCATTCTGCTGAAGCGAGAGGTATATTAGCAGAAGGGTGCAGGATTATGGTTTATTTGTTGCATTACCAACATTGATCTGGAATGGCTAACTCATTGATTGCCAGTTAATTATGTGTCGTTAGTAAACCAATAAACAACTTTGATCATGGTCCTATTTAGACAATGGGAATTAAGTGATCTTTCCCAGGGACATGAGCATAATGGCAATTGGTCTTGATCGGCTTAGCTATGTGTGAAAAAAATTGTTTAAGTGATCCCCACTGAAATATGCTTTCTACTTTGTATCTATTTAATGCAAATGGAAAAGTACCTTGCAGGAGTGATTAATTTATTCCTAATTATATCATTACTTGCTATGCAATGTAGGTAAGGCAATCATCAAAGCCTAAAATGATTTTTAAAATATAAATAATTGACCCAGTACACAGCATTGATTCAAGTAATTATTTTATTAATTATAAATCCAATACATACTGAAATGAGCTTTAACTTTTTATGGATAGAATCTCATAATCCTACATTATAATGAAGAATCAATGGTGTTACTTTAAAATCCATTTTACTTCTTTCAGAAAGGTAAAGCAATGAATGCATTCCTAAGGTCTACACTTTCTACTTAATATTTGGAAAAACATCAATCTCCAATTCACTGCACTTGTGCCAGAATACTAGGAAGGTTTGTGTATCGAAGCAGCACTGTCTTCCAGCTCTGCAGAAAAGCTCTTCATAAATTACTAAGTGTGTATATATAGTTAAGATTTACTCACCACATTCATCTGACTATATTATTTGATCCAGTCCACTCCACAGTTCATGCAGAGATACAGGTAGAGATATTGTGCTATCAGGGAAGATGAGTGAAAGCGGAGGTATGAGATGCAGCAAGTTAAACTATTCACAGGAAAGGTGTTTAAAATACTCAAAGGACTAAATCCTTAGAGCAATATGGGCAGAGAACATCTCTGGCTATGACTTACCACTGGCATATTCTTTCTGCCTCTGCAGATCAACTGCTAAGGAAATTTGTCTTTCTGAAAATTTCTGGGCTCCATGAATATACACTTAGGGTGATGGGGACTCCTGTTCTGAAAAGTGGCATTGTCCCCAAGAGATGAAGCAAAGGAGCAAACTGGAAACATTAATCTCTTCACAGGTATATGGCTAACTTCAAATTTGACAGAAAAATACTACCTGCCTTATTAGCTGCAGTTATCCTGCAAGTGAATTAGGAAATTACTGATGCTGGGATGTAGTGGCCTAAAAACTTAGGTTTGTCTTTAATGGATAATAATGGAAAATCTGAAAGTTTGTTCACATGGATCAACTGTGGCTCAGCTGTAAAATCCTTTAAATCAGGCGTGGACCAATGGTGCTGGGAAAATAGGTCCATTAACTGCATATCTGATATAATAATTGGCAAATAAGATTTAAACTGTAGATAGCTTACATCTTGACATCAGACAATCTTTTGGCATAGGCTTATAAGTTATAGTTGTAAAAGGATATCCAGCCAGCAAAGGGAAATGATTCTCCTGTATCTGGCACTTGCGACATCACATCTAGAGTCTTGTTTGAGATACCTGAGGGGAACTGCACTGTGATTGTCGTCTGTTATGAATAACCAGTGTGACCCAAATAAGAGCAATATTCCAGCTCTGTCTGAAGGTGTTGAAAAGTACCCCTTAACAATGTCAGAGATGGTCATTAATTGACAGTTTTGCCAGCAGTAATTTTCAAAACATTTTATTTCTATTTTTCTACCTCAACCTTTTTTGAAAAAACCCCCACCAAAACCTGAGTGAAAATTTTAATTTTTTTTAGATAGCAATAGATGAAGCAAAAATTCTTCCTCTAACATAATGCTTACTTATGGAAAAAAGCATTTCAAATCCTCAAAAATCTTTTTAATGAATAACTTCTGTCATGCTCTTGTAAATAAATGCTTGTTTATCTTTTTGTGGATTAAACTTCATTTGAGAGACTGCATTTCCTTGCTTATATCTAATATATAAGCTATATATATAAGCTAATATATACTAGTTTTACCATGCATTACTAAGTTAGTCATGATGGTATATACAATTTCATTTTTTAGGAATTTTTTTTTTTAATATTTTCACAATTTATCCTTTTTTTGACACAGTTAAGGAAAAAAAAATTGTACATGGTTATTAGCACTCATAGAAATCAGGGCTGTAAATGGTTGATGCCATTCACTGCACCAGTTGCTTATAATTTTGCTTAATGATCCAAGCTGAAGGTTAGGAAAACAAAACAGAAATGTTCTTCAGCTGCTGAAGGTGAACTGAGGGGAGAAAATGTATATACATAAATATTACAGAATCACAGAATGATTAAGTAAGACCATCTCGCCCAAGAAGGGACATCTGCAGCACATAGCACAGGGTGGCGTCCAGGCAGGTTTTGAAGATCTCCAGAGAAGGAGACTCCACAACCTCTCTGGGTAGTCTGTGCCAGGGCTCTGTCACTCCCACTGTAAACAAGTTCTTACTCNACCTGAGGGGAACTGCACTGTGATTGTCATCTGTTATGAATAACAATAGTCCAGCAATAGTCCAGCTCTGTCTGAAGGTGTAGAAAAGTACCCCTTAACAATGTCAGGGATGGTCATCNCAGAACTTCCTGTGCTTCTGTTTGTGCCCAGTGCCTTTTTCCTGTCCCTTGCCACCACTGAGAAGTGCCTGGCGCCACCCCCTGGACACCCTCCCTTAAAATATTTATACACATTGGTGAGATCCCCTCTCAGCCTTCTCTTCTTTAGGCTAAACAGGCCCAGCTCTCTCAGCCTCTCCTCAAAGGGCAGGTGTTCCAGTCTCATGATCCTCTTTGTAGCTCTGTGGTGCACTGTCTGTAGTAGTTCCATATCCCTCTTGCACTGCGGGACCCAGGACTGGACACGGCACTCCAGGTGTGACTCCATCACTCCTGAGCAGAAGAGGAGGACCCCCTCCCCCGACCTGCTGGCAACACTTCCCAACACAGGCCAGAATCCCACTGCCTTTCTTCTTTCGNAAGAGGAGGACCCCCTCCCCCGACCTGCAGGCAACACTTCCCAAAGCAGGCCAGAATCCTACTGCCTTTCTTGGCTACAAGGTCACACTGAGTTGAGTTGAGCTCATGCTCAACTTGTTGCTCACACCTAGGTCCTTCTCTGCAGAGCTGCTCTTCAGAAGTTCAACACCCATCGTGAACTGGTGCATGGGGTTATTCTTCCCTAGGTACAGCACTCTACACTTCCCTTTGTTGAGCTTCATGAGGGTTCTCTCCACTCACTTCTCAGTGTGTCCAGGTCCCTCTGAATGGCAGCACAGCCCACCAGGCTATCAGCCACTCCTAACCAGTTTTCTATCAGTTGCAAACTTGCTGAGGGGACACTCTGACCCCTCATCCATGTCATTGTTGAATAAATTGAACGGAATTGGACATAGTATTGACCCTGGGGGATATTGCTACAGGTCTCCAACTAGAGTTTGTACCACTAATCACCACACTTTGAACTCTGCCATTCAGGCAGTTCTCAATTCACCTCACTGCACTCAATTCACCTCACTCACCTCATTGATCTTGTCTATGAAGATGTCATGAGAAACAGTGTCAAAAACCTTGTTGAAGTCAAGATAGACAATATCCACCTCTCCCCTCATCTGCTAAGCCAGTCATTCCACCATAGAAGGCTATCAGATTGGTTAGACATGTAGACATTTCCCCTACATACACACAGACACACACATATATACAAGGCAATTTTTCTGGTGATTGTATTTTACTCTGTATCACAGGCATTCTTGCAATCCCCATGAAAGTTTATGGCATAATATGGCACTGACTGGAACAGAGGGTAAAGAAAACAAGCTGACATTTTCTAGACATGCAAGAAGTTGGATCCAGTGAAGTAAGTAAGAAAAAACAGAATAAGTCCTTATAAAATATTGTTATGTAAATGGCATAAACATCAGCTGAAATAGGACATTGTTAATTGTAGTCCTTCTCTGGCACACAATGAGAATCTTTATGCATAAAACGAATCCCAGTGTATCTTTACAGATGAATAAGCAAAGATACTCAGAGTTTGCAGCCTACAGAACCAGTAATTTTTTGCCTTTTAAATGCATTTCTATGAAGGCAATACGCAAAGAAATACAGGTTTTGCTGTGTAAGGTGCTGAGCACAGGGTTATTGCAACCATACAGCATCTTTCAGAAATGTATAAACTTGATCAAGATGATGAGAGGCAATTTTGCAGTTGGGACATGAAGACACATAGATATTAAATGGAGGCACTGATATAGGGAGATATAGCAAGCATGCTCCCATAAACCCAGCAAACCAAATAAGAGAAGCACTTATCTAAAATTCATATAACCATGTTATCATTGCATTTTTCTTTAGATAATCTTGCAATCTGAAAAGGGCCAATTCCGTCAGGCTTGGCACTAGGCACAGCTTTAAGTAACTAGGATATTGGAATATTCTTGCATTTAGGCAACTTAGAGAAATGCTATGTGTGTAGACAAGCCATAAATATTTTATTTCTGGTGATGAAGCACTCCCATACAGAAGCCATGTGGAGTTAATTCTGTTGGAACCCCAGTTTATAGCCTTAAGCATAACATAATCCTTTCTCCCTCCCCCTTTCTTAAAGAAAAAAAAATCGAGCTGCTCAGAATGCTTGTGAGAGGAGAATGAGTTGATATTAACAAGATTGTTCCATTTTGCAGCGGAAATGAAGCTAGACACTGCTGATAACCACTTGGTAGAAACCACTGAGCCACTCTAAATTGGTAGGTAATTTAAGGCTTTTCTATTAAGGAAATAATGCAGTAAGTAATTGCTTTAATTTAAAATCAAGAAATAAGCTTCTGACTGTTACATGTGTGAAAGGAAAAGAAATTAGTATTTTATTAGAAGAATTAGCAAAAGCATTAAAAGAAAAAGCTTATTCCTTTTAAATAAATTAAGAAAACAATAACAGTAAAAAAAGATTGAAGCTCTGATAAATTGGATGTAGTATTTTTCTCTTCTCCAACATCCTTTTTTTTTTTCCTGAAGGCAATTAAGTGAATACCTCTTTACATAAAGCAGCATTTTCAGTTTAAAGTTGGACACTTAAATAGGCTTTTAAGCAACCTGAATAGAATCTTCAGATACCCAAATAGCCCACAGTTAGCACCCTGGAGAAAGCAGCCTGCTCCTATTAGGTGCCAAAATACAGATTTAGAAACTTATGTTTAAAAAGGAAAACTGTTGCAAGTGTTAGGCAAGGATGGCAAAAAAACAAGAATTCTCTGTAGGGACAATATGTTGCAGAGGAAGAGGGAAATCAAGGAAAGCTGCTGCTTAACAAGGAGAGATAACTATCAACAGGTGATGCAAAGAAAAACGGAAGCATTTACTGTTATTTTGTTGTTGTTGTTGTTTTGTTTTGTTTTGTTTGCTTCCATCTTCACTGACAGTAACAATATTCATCAGGCAATTCACTAAGTCACCATCAACAACAAGGAAAAAAATCTCAGGCCAGAATAGCAGTTAGAAGAGCCAATTAGAGAGCATCTAGGTAAGGTAGATGCTTTGAACTGTCTGAGCTTGATGAAATTCACTTTATGGAACCAACTCAAGTCTTGGGGTCAGTGACTTTGTGAACTCATAAGGACTAGTGAGGCTTCAGAACACTAGAGAAGGAAAATATGTTGTCTATTTTTAATGGGGGCAAGGAGTAATCTAGCAGGTTAACTTTAGTTGCTGTGAAAATACTAGAATAAATATTTGAGCCACTTGTATACAATGGGTAGATGCTTGTAAGGAGAAAAAGAATGTCCAAGAACAAATTATGCCATATCTATTCAATTTTCTTCTGTGAGAAGTTAAGAGCTTTCCTGAAAGAGGGAAGGAACAGAGATCATGTGGTTTGACTTCAGTAGAACTCTCTTAAACCTGCTAAGGAAACATGGCACTGCTGGAAGGGGAGAATATCATAGTGGGGAAGTAGTTATTATAGTTCGCTGTCAAGTTGGAATGATGCAGTAAGTGGAATTTCACAGGGTCTGTCTTCAGTCTGCCACTATTCGATACACTCCTTAATTATTTCAAAAGCATGAAGTGTATACTTATTTAATTACTAATCAGCACCAAGCTAGGAGGGGCTGCAGTAAGGTTTAAGGAAAGGACTTGAATACAAAATGGTCTTGACAAATCAGTAAAAAAGACTAAGAAAAACCCAAACTTCAAGATTGTTCCAAAAGGAAAGAAACTGAAAAGATTTGAAGTTGCCGGCAGCATCTGGAGAGGGAGCTGCACCCTCAGGAAGCCAATCTGGGGGCTGAGGTGGCCACAGGATGGGTCAAGGTGGTGGTCTCTCATACCAGGGGACTGTTTGGCAATGCCCAGAAGAGCTATGTGAGGGGCAAGAACAGGTTCTGCTTACAGTTTGGTGAGCATCAGAGAAGGCCAAAATGACACATCATTAATGCTAGATTAATGCTAGAAGCCAAGTCAACAAGTCAAAACCAACCAGGGACAGGGCTGGAGGCAGAGGTGCCTATATGATGCGGGCAAGGCCCAGAACTGTTGCCTGTAGGGTGCTCCTGGGAGAATGGATAAAGCTGCTCAGAGCAGTTTGAGCCTATTAATGCACTAAGGGCTTTCCAGAAACCCAAAAGACTGAAGTCCTTGGGATTGGTCTGTTTGGAAAAAAAGAAAAAAAAAAAAGTCTGAAAGGAAGTGTGATAGATTGTCCTCAAATGCATAATAAGTAGCTGGATAGAGGAAAAGAGACAAGTTTTATCTATGTGCCTTGTACAAAAAGAAGTGTTGGATTTAAACTGAAATAAATGAGATTTAGTCTTAATGTGAGGAGCATTTTCTAACTACCAAGATAAGTAACACTGAAAGAGATTTTGTAGAGTGTAAAGTCTCGTTCATCTGTCAAAGATGTTGTACGTATAGTTGATCATGTTTTGAGACAAGAAATGGACTAAATGACCTTTAAGTCCCTTCTAATCCTATTTTTCTCCCATTCAGGAGTGTTGATTACTATATGCAGTAGAATATGTATATCTTTGGTAATCAGTGAGATGATTTGTAGAAAAGAGTACTGATGTAAGACTATAACTCTTTAGACATAAGTGATTTAAATAAACAGAAATAGAATTTACATTTTTTTGCTATGATTAGAAGTCATCCCAATGAGCTGCTATTTATTAAATTATAAGATGTAATTATTGATACTGAAATAACTACTTCTAGATGACACATTTTGAAAATGAGCGTTGGTACTCTTCCAGTGTTTGCTATGAAAGTTTCAAGAGCAAAAGTAGCTCTAGTCAGAGCAGAAGATGCCTTGTCGTGCATATCTAAATGCTGTGCAGATTGCAAATGTGGGTTTTAAAGACAGTGCAGGACCTGACACCCCCAAAAATCGTTTCAATCATTTGTGGTTCGTTCTGTTCTGATTTGCTTTCCAGATCAGCAATTGACTGAATTTGATACTGTTGCCTGATGAAATATGAAACAGTGTCTGAAGTGTATGTAACTAGTCTACAACAGTGTCAGAGGCTGGAAGACTGTGATAGCCAAATTGTAGATGCTTATTTAATCATTTGCTGCATAGGTTAGTCCAGTACTGTGGCCAACATACGTTTCAGGTGCCCTGTAGAGGTTTAAGCTACACATTAGTCATGATATGTGACCAAGTTCAGCATTAACAGAAGCTCATTTTTCAGCTAAAACAGATGGGCCTCAATTAACTTTGCTTGTCTCAAAGTTAGACATCAGCTCTAAGTTAGAAAAGTTCATCTGGCCAGCCACGACCATACTTTGGGGTTATCTGAATAATTCCTGAAACATCACTAAATATACTGTCAAGGGCTTGATTCAGTTGCCTAAAGGTGTGCATTTAGTATTATTTAAAGTACTCTAGGGTATCTCTACTGGTCTCCACATGGCAGTCTGGGTAGGTGTAGGTCTCCTGTATCATATGTGTCTGCTCCGTGTATGTCTCTGGACCTGCTCCAATAGCTCCATGTCTCTCTTCCGTTGGGGAGCCCTTGAGTGAACACAGTGCACCAGATGTGGCCTCACCAGGGCTTGCTAGAAGAGGAGGATCACCTCTCTCGACCTGCTGGCCATGCTCTCCTAGTGCAACCATTTGCCTTCTTAGCCACAAGAGCACATTTCCGACTCTTTGTCACCTATCTATCATCTGCACTGTCCTCCATAGAAAAAAGCGAGGTGAAAGCAAAACCAGATCTATACCTACCAATGCACAGCAACTCAAACACATATCTCTTATGTATGCAACAAATGCAAAGCATTTTTTTTGTGGAAGCTGTGTCCTAACCCAGAAAGCAGGTGCACGTACAGCTTTCACAAATGTATTGTATCAAAGTTTAGAATTATTCCTCTAACCCTGTTAGGCTCCTGTTGTTTCAGACATCCCAGTAATTACTGTGAAATGCTATATATTGACCTAGACTCTTTATACTGTCTTTCTGTGTTGAAATAGTATAGAACTACAGGAGGCAGAACCAAATGGCTCTGCATGGAAGGAGATGAGGGTTTGTCCCCAGTAATTACTGTATTTCATTCTTTCTGATGCATAACAAAATTTTCAACATAGGACAGAAAAGATTTAGTGAGACTGAAATAACTTTAGAACTTGTATTTGGCATTATTTAAGGTCATCATCGAGATAGGATAGATGGTACTAACTCTTATAATAAACCTGAGGGTTTTCTTTTTTTTTCTTTTATTTGTTTTTCAAAAATAAAAGGGGAAAGTGAAATGCACACTGTATGAAAGTGACATTTTCATTTCTATTTAAAGTTCCTCTACAAAGCAGACTTCCAGAGGTGTTCCAGTGCTCTCTCTTTTATATATATATATATATTTATGTGTATGTGACTCTGGAAAACCTTGTGCAAACAATCGTTGTGGAAGACAAATGAATGCTCTATTCCTCATTTCTCTTAATCTTGAAAAACCACTATTGCAGTTTGCAAATACAGATATTATGCTATTCATTACAGCACTGGTTAGCAAGAAACAACATAGAAGTTAAGACAGAATTTTAGTTTAGGGAAAATATTACTAAATGCATTACCAGCAAACACTGAGCTGGATTCACAGAATCACAGATTCACTCGTACTTGGCATACAAGGCTATATAGTACAGGAAGTGCCTGGAGATACCACTGAACATCTGCTTTAAGGTGGCTCTCCAGGACACATCTAGGAGATGTGATCTCTAGGAGGTGAGTTCACCCTCATCCTGGCTTTGTGGCTCTGCTGTGAGATGAAGAGCTTTAGGTTACAGAGGAACTGTGAAGGTAGATCTGAAGCAGCTTTGGTTTTGGGCAGCCTTAGCCACAGCAGGAAACCAATCCTCCCCCTTCCTAATCTATTAAGTAGATAATTTAAAGTGACATCCTACAGCATCTCAAGTTAATTGGAAGTGTTAAATGAAGAATGATTGACATAGTCAATTCTTGATTTTATATAATTTACACAGGCTTATGGGAAATGTCTCTGTTCTAATCATTTTCTTTCCCACTCCACAACTTGCTTATGTGTTGTAAATGCTTTTCATACACTGAGTATAAGCCTTTATATCTCATTAGATGCAGGAATAGAATATCTGTGTGCTGAACTCAGTTATTTTGGGAATAATAATGAAACAATAAGTGCAAGATTACTCAAAGTACTAAATCGTTGTAATTCACAGACAGGGTGTCTAATACATCAGCTCTGCTTGAGGTCCTTATAATGAACCATGTAAAGCATCTGAAAAATTGACCTTGATGTTTTGGAGCTAAAATGCTTTAAAATAATAAACAAGTACAAAGAAAAAAAATATGCAACATAAACTATATCAGTGATACTGTGCTATGAGAAGCTACATTTTTGGTGATGCAATCGGATCATCATCTCTTGCTGAAAAGTTTAGGTGACATTGAGCTATAATTACTCAAAGTTAAATAACTAAAGAAATAATTTCAATTTCATCAGGACTTTTGTGGATTTTATCACTTAATATACAGCCTCAGCAGAATGAGCACAATTAAAAAGTTCTGTCATTTTGTAATATAAGCTTACTCTAGGAGAGGTTCCCTTTACACATAATAGGAATAGCTAAGGAACCAGGGAAGTTCTTTGTCAGTAGATCTTCTTTGAATAACAACCGAATAGATTTAAATGCCAGCGTCTGAAGCTACTAAATTTGATCGTGTGAATCTGAATGTGTTGCAGATGACTGGGTAGACACCTGGGTTTGGTAGTTATTTGAAAAGGCAAGTGGTCTTAATTAAATGATCTTCTGAAAGCTATTTTACTTCACATGTAGGATGGAGTAGAGAAAATTATGAAAATTATGAAAGGATTTGGTTCTTTTTCCTAAAACAAGCATTTTTTTCAGACTACATAAATCCTTTCAGACATGGGAAATGTTCTACAGAGGTTATGGAGAGGGAAGAATATAGTGTAAGAGGATCCTTTAGAGAGTTTATCATCTATTGCTTGTTTTTGTAGAAAAAAGAAGAGAAAAAAATGACCCTTTGTACACATTTTGGTATGTAGGTATCTTTGGAGGATGCCTGTGGAGAATGGAATAATTATTAATGATAATTATTTAATTAGCTTTGGATATTCAAAAATAGATATGATAATGATAGACTCTGATCTCTACCCATGGGCAAGGCTATATGTGAGTCTTGAGGAATGAAGAGGAATACAAACTTCCCTGATTATTTAAAGTGTTTTAGAAGCTTTGGGGTCATCACATTCCTGTTTGAGATTCATCTCTCCTTCTCTGAAAGAACTTCCTCAGTGCATTTTTGGCACAATTGTAATATTTTAAGGCAATTTTACACTGAATATTTTCTAATCAGAATCTCCGTCGAGAATCCCAAATGGAAAAAAAAAATCAGTCAGTATATTTTTAAAGCATATAGCTATTTGGAATCTGATTACCTTTTCACATTTTCATACAAAATGGATTAATGTGTCCCTGTCTTTATTACATTTTCAACACTTGTCATTCACGATTAAGCCAGCACTATGAAGATATATTACACAGCAGTATAAGTGGGCACATTAAAATACAGTATATATGTGCCTGAGAAGTTAAAGGCAGCTTGATTTGTGTTACTTTTGCATTAGATTTAGTGTATCTAAAAATATTTTACAAAACTTGAGAGTCAACAATCTGAGGGGAAATATAAATAAATAGATGGAAGCTTAGAAAAAGGGGAGAGAGTACGAGAGAAAAGTGTTAATTAAATCAATCAGAAAGACATGTGGTGATGTGATAGAGTGCTATGAAGAAAGCCAGATGCAATTTCTTGTAGATCAACAGTTCAAATCAGAAATTGCCACACAATTGGAAGCACCTGCTCAAGGGGCCCAGTGCTGGAATTGCAGAGGTTATTGTGGGGCAGGACTGATGCGTACTGGCAAGAGCCCTAGGGAAGCCCTACCCTCTGCCTGCCTCAAATTATGCCCAATTCTATTTGTGAAAATGTTTCTCCTATTAATCACAGTATAACTTGTGTATGCAATTTACGCTGCCTCTGCATGTGTTGCTGCAGAGGCCAGAGCATCTGTTGTTGCCTCCAATGCGATACCTGATCCTGTTGCTGCTGTTCCAGCCCTTCTCCAAGGTTCCCATTGGTTTCGTGGAGTTCTTGGTTTGTTCTTAGGTGAAGAGCTGCACCTGCATTTCCCAAAATAGGCTTGCACTCAAATATGATTTTAGCTTGTCATTAGAAATTAGAAGTGCATAAGAAAGCAAGATTATCTTTTGGTTAAAAATTATCACCTTTTTTTTTTTTCCTCTTATAGCAAATTCACCTCCTGGAATTTCTATGTTTGGGATCTGACTAAACATTGTATCTTTAAAAACCAATGAAGAAGCAAAATTTGCTTTTCAGTTCATGGCTATCTTCTCTGACACAATGCTACAATGATCCATCTAGATGCAACTTGTTAGATGATAGACTTTATCCCTCCATGACGGAGGGGATGAGGATGATGGAGGGATACAAAGGATGAATGGATACAAAGGAAGGCATACTAGCCCATGTAAGTCTGTGTAAGTCTTGCTGTTTATTTCTGGAGGCAAAGATTTTTTTCAAGCATTAGCAGTAAAATATATCTGTTAATGAAAGGGTGCCGTGCTATCTTCAAAACCAGTGTACTGACATATCTAGCAGAGTGTCACTATAAAATGATTGTGCACCTTCTCTAGCAAAACTTCAGCTTGACAAGACTCTTATAACATCTTTTTACTGTCTTTCCTGTATTTTTTTACCACCAGTACAGTAGGGAGAATAGGGTGGGTTATGTTTTGGACCCTGCTTGCTGGCCTCCTTTGGAGCTGGTATAGCACTGTCCCCATGCAATAGGCATCAATTGCCAGGCCAGTCTAAAAGAGCCAGCCTTAAAGAGCAGTTTCGGATCCATTCAGCCCCAGACTTTGAGGACATCTAGTGCTTCACTTAGTAGTGCGTCTTTGTGGGGGAATGCAGGGGAAGCAAGCTCCAGGCACCACTCAACTTGCCTTTCCGACAAAGTGAGACTGGTCACAGCATGGTCCTGTCTGAGCTGTGCCCTGGCTGTATATCTGAGCCAGTTAAGGGCTTCTCCTTGTACCCCCTGATTTATCTCAGTGGTACCAAGTTGTTCCCTCTCCTGTGACGCTCTGCCATATCTCTCTTCTTCATTCATCATCCATGCGCTTATTGCCATCAGTTGCCAGTATGCTAGATGCTACACACAGCTGAGATTAATCACATCTCAACTGTTTGCTCTGCATACTGGTGATCTCTTTTCATATAAAAGTAGACCTTTAAAAGCTTCAGAAAAATATTGACTTTTCTTTGTATTTCTCTCACCCATTTTTCTCTCCAACTGTTCTTATTTGTTTCCAGTAACTGATCTTTCATCAGAATCCAGTGGAAAGCTGATTTCTTTACTTCAGAATGATCTGGGGTATTTTTTCCCCTGGTTATATTATCTCTCCAAGGCTATTTCCAGGAACCAGTGCAGTTTCACGCTTAGGGAGCATGTGGAAGAGTGCAGTTCCAGTGCTGGGTTTTTCTCCCAACGAAGGCAATGCAGGGGTTAGCTGTCTGCTGGGAATTATGAGAACAAGATTCTAAAACTCACTACTTTAAATTATTCTAAAAGCCATGGCCCAGAAGGTGTAATTGGCAGGGAAATGTAGAGTTTGTCAGCGCAGCTCAATAATTATCTAGTCAGAACTTCTGAATGAACTCTTCCCAGTAATTTTTTTCAGCCCTAGACAGCTCTGAAGCGATTTTATTTCGGCTTAAGCATTGTGAAGTATTCATGATTTTGTGCAGCATTCTCAGTTTTCCAGATGAATAATACATTTTATATTCCTCACTAATGTTACTGGGCCTGGGTATTCCTTTTTTATTATTATTATTATTATTTTGGAGAAACAAGAGTGATTGAGTGCTAAATCTGTTTTGTACAGTACAATATATGGCAACCTGAAGTACCCAATTCCCTCATTTTTTTATTCATATGATACATGAAAAATGGCATAAATGTATTTCATTGTGTCATCTAGAATCTGTGTAGCCAGCAATAATGAATATGCTTTACTCTTCAGCTCAGTAGTGTTTCATTTCTTTCTGACAAGATTATTTGACAAGCAGACCCTGCATTGGCAATGTTGTTTATTTTCATAGGCATGTAAATTATGTTGACAGTCTCATAAACATAAATTGGCAGGCATACTGTCCCACAGCAATGCTTGTTAAAATACACTAATGGAATATAATAAATAAATTATTCTAGAGTATTTATAATATGCTTACATACTGTTACAACAGTTATACAGCATAGAGAAACATGTTATATATTTTTTATAGTGCACAGTAAGCTGTTGGTCAGTTATTTAATGCTACTAAGTAGGATCAGATATGCATAGATTCATGCTCAGGGCAGTATTTGGCCTCAGAATAAGGCAAACACCAACTTATCCATCCTGCAAATGCTGTTTAGTTTTTTTTTTTTTTTTGTACACACTGATTTAATTTGTTCAGCACAACTATGTGGGAGATACGTGGAGGAAAAAGCATTTCTAATCTATTGCTAAACTGATTGGTTGGTAGTTGTTTGTTGGGCTTGGATGCAAAAATACATGTGGATGTGCAAAGAGTATCTGAGAAAAAGATATTTCTGTGGAAGTCCACAGAGTATGGATGATAATTATTTACTACTGGTCCAGGTCAATGGTACATTATTTCTCCTTTCCCCAAGCTGATTCAGCTGTTTTCCTGGTCTTCCATGAAAGGACATACAACTCCTCATATAGAGAATCATCAATTTAAGGCTTCCTGGATGCAAGTGAAAGACATTTCATACCAGGATACAGGTCTGTCCACATGACAGGCAGTTGTCTTTGCTCAGGGTGTAATTTATCCCTCAGAAATTCAGGATTCTAAAATCATGTGCCAGGAATGTGTCTAGGATCCCTTCATTGCTACTGGAGGCGATAGGAACTTTTGGAGGACAATTCATTTCACCTAATTTATAACATGGTAAATCATTGCATGGTGGAGTCTATTTCTCTTCATTGAGGTAGCCTTGGTGAATAAATTAGATTTAGGAATTAAACTTTTAGCAACCCAAAGTTAGGGAAAATTAGTTCCACCTAGAGAATATGGAAATTGAAAAGATATTCTCTGTAGAGCTTTCTCTCATTATATAATCACCACTTTATGAATCAGCTGTAAATAATAAGCAGCATCTAATCTTCTCCCTGGGGTAATTAAGATAATGATAGGAACAACTCCAGAGCACTTGGCTACCTCCTATATCCTTGACACGTGTCAAGTTGGTGTCAATACAAGTATCTGACAGAGACTATGTTCGTTGCTTTGATAGCCTGGGTAAGAATTTTTCTCTCAAACCCTGAAATGTTCAGTACTGATATGAGCAGGAGTTAAAAGCATCTCTAAACACCTCCTGCTCCTAGAGCCGTCTTAGTACAGGTTGGAGTCCCTGGCACTGTTAAGAGCTGTCTGGTTAATGCCAGCTCCTGGTGATTCCTGAAAACCATTCCAGAAGTCATGACAAGACAGGCTAAAGGCACTTCCAGAAATGCTCTTTTCTCCTTGACTTTCTCTCTTTCAAGGCAGGACAGAGCATTTAGTAAAGATAGTGTTGGTACTGAATTTTGTGGTAGCACCTTCCTTGTATGGGCAAAGCACTTCTAGGCAGAGCTTAAGCTGATAAAACTGTGCTCTGAAAGCACAGTATAGAAAGAAAGAACTTTATTGTTGTGGTTTCATATTGGACTGGATTCAATGGGAAGTTTTCTTAAATAAAAATGGCTGCACGATATGGCCCATAATTTCATTATTTCCTTATCCCTTCCTTTGCTGAAATAAATATTTATTGAGCTCAACTGGGAAAAAAATCCCTGGCATTCTCTGCCCGCCACTTTATGTATGAGCTTTCCTATGTCTCATTTCTCCATGACAACCTCATTTGACAGGCAGTGCCTGCTTTGGCAATGTTGTATCATATTTTCTTAGGCATGTAAATTCTGTTGACAGTCTCATAAACATAAATTGGCAGGCATACTGTCCCAAAGCAATGCTTATTAAAATACACTAATAGAATAGGATAAATACATTATTTTCAAATGCAGGCAGAAAATACACACAGGTTCGTGTGATATTTCTGCTACTGATTGATAGGGACTACTGTTAGTGACAGCTAACAAAATTTTGAAGTCTGTGATGCAGTTTCGGTAGCAAGCACTCCAGGTTCATGTGAATTTGCCAGCAGTTGCTGTCTTGGTCTTCTGCTCCAACCCCACCTCTAACACAGCCTGGTTTTTGTATGTTACTCCAGGATGTTTTCAGCCTCTCCTTGAAACATTGTTCACCTCTAGTTTCTCCCCAAAGCTTCTTCTAATCCTTAAAAAAATCACAGATGTTGGTGCACACAAGGAATTTCTTCACTATGGATCGGTGATTGGATCACCCTCCCTCATCACAGACTCTGTTCTGTGTTGTCGCAAGAGGAACAAGGCTGGTGGCTTACACCAGGGTACATTGTTATGTTGCAGGAGCAGGAGGAAACACTAGGAAATTTCTGATTTCCTTGTGCTGTGATTCCTTTATTTTATGTATGGAATGGTGAAGAAACCAGATTAGGACTGCAAATTTGTTCTTAGGACAGTAGTAACATTCAGGCAACAGTAATGAAATTGTTATTAATAAGATCAATTCTGCAGTCCCACAAGATTTTCCATTAAAATGGACAGATATTCTAATAACTTTTTTTCCTGATGATTATATGATCAGAGCATTATAATAAAATACCTATAATTACTTTTTAAAGTCAGTAGTTTCATTCAACTCCAGTTATTCAACTCATTCTCCTTCAGAATCTCAACTAAAGAAAAAATCTCAGCTAAAGAAAAGAGATAAAAGTCAGGTCCATTTGAAATTTCCTAAAACTTGAATATAATTATTTTTAAATGAGGAAATCAAAATCCCAGTATATTCTTATGACTTTTTATTTACCACATGTTTTCCAACTTATAAAATGCCAACAAATTGTTACAATTTGTTAGCACTTCAAAAAATACAGAATAGATATTTTGTTGCCTTTGACTACATATATTTTAAATGTAAATGAATAAATGGAATTTTAGTTGTAATAATGTTTTGGAAGGCTTTCTGAAGGAAAGGTCTTTGCAAATTCGTCTTTCTTGTGAGAGAGAAGTTACTGATGTGTTTAAAGATGTCTCAGGATTAATCATCTACTAGTTTTTACATATCCTTATTTTATTAGTGGATGGGTGAAATAATTTCTGTGAGACAGACCTTGGTGCATCTGGCATTTAATAAGTAAAAGACAGAACATAAATGTAAGTAGTGGGGAAAATGTTCCAATAGCACATTGCAAATTCAGAAATAATTTAATATGAGACTTAAAGTCTTAAGAACCAAATTTTCAAAGGAGAAGACAGAAGTCTACAAAGATTTTCAAGAGTGTGTAAGTAGGGAAGTTATCTAAACCCAGAACAAATACGGCACTTATGAGCTTAAAATGTAACTTAGGCAGAATTCAAGTGCTTCTTTTAGGAGAATATTTCAAGAAAGTGTTCTCCAACCTGTCTGAGATGTAACAGCCATTTATATATTTTTGGTAAGTGGTTAGAAGGATACCTACCCACAAGCCAATAAACTCAGGCTCTCAGTATAGTCAGTATAAAGAAATGAGCACTTTCAGAATGCAATTCATCTGATTCATTTTCAGTTCCTACCTTTAAATTGATCAGAATTTCACCCATGAAGTGTACTATCCTCCTGTTTGATCAGAAAAGAGTCTAGACAGGTATCCCATAGAAAATATTTAAATTTAGCCAAATGAATCCTACCTTTGGTCACTATATACTCTGGAAGAAAAAGATCAGATGGAGTTGCAGGAATAAGGTTGACTGTAGAAGATTGAAAGGATATGCTTTGAGGAAGAAGGAGAATGGTCCAAAAATTCATGGCTGAAGTGGAATCACTCCTGGGTGTGCAAGTAAATAAAAAAGAGTTTTTGGAACAGCATTACGGGGAAAGCAATCTGATAGTTTATGAGTCTGGTTAGTAGGTAGACCAATGTGGGTGACATAGCAGGAGTTATCTCCTATAGAACACTTGATTAGGAGGCAGAAATAGATGAGGCCTTCTTCAGACAGCTAGAAGAAGCCTCTCATCCACAGGCCTTGGTTCTTTTTTTCTCAGCCACACTGATTTCTGCTGGTCACACAACTCAGCCTGGCATAAGCAATCCAGGAGGTTTCTGGAGTGCATTGATATCCACTTCTTTACAAAGGTGTTCTTGGAGCTGATGTGGAGGTCCATGAGGCTGGAGCTCATGCTTAAAGCAAGGATAGATGGGTCAAAGATGTGCAAGTCAATGATGCAGCAATCACAAGATTGTGGGGTTCACTCTTCCTAATAGAGGAGAGGAGGGCAAAACGTAGGATCACAACCTTCAAACTCAGAACAGCAGCCTTCAGCCTGTTCAAGGAACACTCTTATGCAATACAGCCCTGAAGGGATTAGGGATACAGGAGACCTTGTTAAACATAAAAAGGAAGTGTACAAGAGGTGGAAGTAGGAACAGATGATCCAGGAGGAATACAGAGACACTGCCCAAGTGTGCAGGGAACTCAGGGAGCGTCTGAGTTTGTAGATACCCTACAGTAAACAAGAGCGCCTCCGTTTGTCTTCTTATACTGAGCAGAGTACTCAAAAGGAGAAAACTCTTGTGACTTATCTAGGAATTTTTCTCTCAAGTCTTTTTTAAAAACAAAATACAAAATAACACCTGTGACAGAGATCAAAATACTGGATTTTCCTATTCCTCTGCCCTTCCCAGTGACATCTTGAACTGCTTGATGTTTAAAAGGTCCAGCATTCACTACGTAGCTGTCCAAGCTCACATTTTATTTTCAGCCTGAGACTCTGGATATTTTTACCTTGAGGCTACAAAAAAATCTGTTAACTCCTGTATTGCATATAATTATTTATACATGTGTACACAGGCACGATCTAAATGTAAAATTAGCATTAATTAATTTTTTCCCACATACTTGACTCATAATTATTCTCTAGCTATAAGAAATAAATAGAATTAGAGCAAGTGAGAATTTCAGGACAGGAATAGTACAACGAGTTAGAGAGGAATGGTAGAACATAAGCTAAGAAGAGAGGAAAAATATAATGGGCTTATTTTTGCCCTTTTTTTTTTTTTTTCTTTAGAAAGAAATTAAGTCCACTTGCTCATGATGATTAACCACTGATAATTTTCAGGCTTTTTTAGGTGCCAGTCTAAAATGCTAAGTCTTAGTAAAAAACATGGGAATCAGTAAATATGTCTGAAGTGCAACTAGTGGTATCATATACAGGGACAAGTATTATTTAATTTGCAGAAAATATTAAAAAAGATCCCACTGAGTTCACTAGACATACCATTGCTTGTTTTAATCTGTGCAAATAAGGTGGAAGGACAATATAATTAGTAGTTCCATTTTGTAATGGCAATAGGGAGGATGAACACAGTAATGAAAAGGATAAAGTTCTGAATGAGGAAGCTAAAGATATAATGGAATATAAAGTCAACATTTTTTGTGCCTATGTAACTACTGTTGAAGTTGGAGCATTTTGCTGACTATTACTTTGAAATAAAAAAAAAATGTGAAATGCTCATAGCAGGGCAGAACTCACTCGCTTTAATGTGTCTTAAAATCTGAGAGACAAGGTTTGTAGGGAGAAGCAATATCTTTTATTAAACTAGCTGATACAGTTATAAAAAGAGACCAGCTTCCAGGGCACAGGAAAAAGGTTTGTATGCCTGAAGCGTGTCGGTTTTCAAACCATAAAGCTCAGTTAATAAAAGAACTTTCCTCTCCCTACACCTTGCCTCTGTCAATCCTTGAATACAATCCCTAATGATCCTATTACTTAAAAATAAGAAAAAAACTTCAACCAATGCAAGAAATATCACCTCCTATCAGATTTCTGAATTTTGTCATAGCCATTGTCCAAAGCTGAGCAAAAGAAAAGAATGAGGAACAGTTAGTTTGAGACTGTACATAACTCACAAAGAGCTCATGGTTCTGCATGTTTTTAAAGTGGATACAAATTTTTCTCTGAGTTTTGGATCAAGGGGATGATTTTCAAAAGCAGAAGTAGGAGTGGAGTACCAATCTCCTTTTTTTCAAAAGAACTGGAAAACTCTGCAGCTTTTAAAAAAATCTTCTCCTGAAAGTTCACCATAGAAGTTCTCTTAAATCCTCTATAAAATTAACCCTATGGAAACAACTGAAGTGCCTTTTTTTTTTTTTTTGATAAACAGTTACTTAAGGAAGGGAGAAATATTTCTAGCCTACCGGAAAACAGTAAACAGAAAACAAAAATAAAGTATCCTTAATTAAATCTAGATATAATACACTTTGATCCTTTTTTTTTTGTTTTGGGTACTAACTTTGAAACCTTCATTAACACCTTCATTAAAACCTTCATTTTTTTTTAAAAAAAAAAGTAATTTTGAGTCAATAACTGGTATTACTATTTGCTAATGATTAATCTACTCTGATTAGACTGTAACATGTCCCTAACATTCGGACTTCTACTGGATCATCCTGCAGCTAGGAAGAAATGTTTTCCATTCTTTGATCCTTAGAT
Source organism: Crypturellus undulatus (assembly GCA_013389825.1). Lineage (NCBI taxonomy): Eukaryota > Metazoa > Chordata > Aves > Tinamiformes > Tinamidae > Crypturellus > Crypturellus undulatus. Next base: position 212,320 of record VWPW01012043.1, on the reverse strand, counting down.
TACTATAGCTTTTTATGCACCAGTTCTCTGAAACCTTTCAGATCGGCCTCCAAATATTCCGATGATAGCTGAATACAGTGATGTCTGTAATGTTCTCAACCAATTGAGGGGCTGTGTGATGCACCTTGCTCATATATCCATAGTTAATACCATTTTAGAACTGGATTCAGAAGGAATTTTCCTTCAGGCCATCCTGGCAGGCTGTCAATACGCTACTTCCTTCCAAGAAAGAAAATAAGTGGGCCTCCTTAAGGCTGTCTGGAAACAGACACCCTGTTTCTGAAGGGAGGTGGAACATTGGCAATACCCTCCCCTAATTTCTTCTCAGCCTTCTGATTATAGTTTTTAATCTTTTTAACCAGTATACATTTCTTAGAAGATGCTCAGCATTATTTTAAAACCTGTAGGTAGTGGATGAGTGAGACAGATGAGTCCTAAGTATTTTTTCCAGTAGATAGAAACTATAAAGTGTAGATACAGAAATGTGTATGACCCATTCAGGGAAAATATTTATGTATTTCTTAAATGAAAATATAAATATATTACCCAGTTTTTAGACTTAAACTCTTCACTGAATTTTCTGTAAATAGATTTAGTCATACCATAGCAGCATTTTTAATGCATAAATTATTTTCCAAAACATTCACTAAGTTGTATGAGGTTATTTAAAGAGTTAATGAAATGATTTAATAAAGTATCACAGTAAAAAAGTAAAATAAAATAAAAAAGTTAATAGCTAATCCTCTTGCATTATAATTAACATGAAAAATGGTAGACTCTTTTTGATTTCTCAACCAAGATTAAATAGCTGAGTGTCAATATTGAGAAAACATAACACTCTATTTCACCATTTAAAAAAAAAATCTATACGGTGCATTGATGAGAGCAGGATGAAATAAAAAAAAAACGTGAGGAGTTGTCAAAATAAATGAAAAAAACTTTTTTTGAGGAGTTCTTCTATTTAATGATTCTCACCAAATAAGTTAATACAAAGTGCAATACCCTAAATGTAAATATGAACTGGCAGGAAGTTCCCTGCTGATACTTCATAGGCTGATGCGGAAGATAAAATGTAACCAAATAACATTTTTGGTGTCGACTCATAGAAATCAAGGGATTTGCCAGAATGCTGAATCCAACAACTTGAATACACCCAGGCATGGCTTAGCTTAATCCTCGTCATCAGAGACAATAAGCATGTCTACTCCGACGCGCGTGGGGCATCACACATTTAGTTGATCAGGGCCCTGAACGACGCTGTTCTCATCCAGAATCTACAGGATTCCTTGTTAGGATTGTGGCTGAGCTCACATGAGCTCACATGTGTTGTCTCTTAGTGATGACAGATGCTTTTTAGGTAATGTTGCAGACTAGTAAAATGGGGAAGTTGGCGCTAAAATACAGAAGTACTTACCGGTATAAATCCAGTCTGCAGGATTTATGACTAAGTCCTTTAAAAGGACGCTCTAGGATCAATTTTTCTTGGAAAATAGCCTCTTGAGACCTTTGGAGGCTTTGAGCAGGACCAGCCCATGTGCTCCAGTACCATTTTCCTGGAATTGGGAGTGCTGTGCAGCACGATGCAAAAACCTCTGGGCAGAGTTGAATGAAGTCAACTTGCGTCCAGCCATGCAGTGAGGCTGGGCTCAGCACCAGTCCTGTTGGATCTGGTGGCAACGTGGGTAGTGGCCGGGTAAGGAATAGAAAGAAAAGAAAAAGGGACAATGCTCTTGGGCTGGAAAGGGCCAAAGTAGGGGCTGTGACTACTTGTCTTCCCAGCATCCCAGCAGGATCATCTGAAAGACTCTGTAACAGCTTTTCCCTGCAGTCATGTATCTTTGAACTTCTCTTCCCTGCATATACTACATTATCCTTTTTTCCATCGTTACCCAAGTGGTCCAGCCTATGACTAGCACTGAAGAAATAGAATATGATTCTCTGTAACAAGAAAAAATATGCTATGCTACAGTTCTAAAAGAAAGTTGGAAGGAGACTGAGACCTTGAAAATGCTACAGAATTTGAAAAAAGTCTCAATGTGATGTCTCCAGATCATGTGCTGAAAAGTGTGGAATCTAGATGGCCCATCCTGCATATTAAATATCACTGAAGCAAGGTGACTGTACCCCAAAGGGACTGCTTACCCCCATTTTCCTAAAATATATAACCATTACTTAAGAACTGTGTGTTTATCTGTAGTCAAACTGCTTGATATCAAAATCATAGTTCACAGACTAAGCAACGTAAAGGGAAGGCAAAGCAGATTTACTATCAGGAAGTGCAGTCCGGTCAGAAACACTTTCTGAGACATTTCAAGCTTCATAACATATTGCTGTCTCAGACATTACAGTAAACAGTCTATTAACAGTTTTGCAAAATGAATGCTGACCTCCATGTATTTATTTCCTTGTATTTCTCAATATTTCAAATAGAAGCTCTGGTGCTGGACCTCTCTCAGCTCTGAGACAGCAAAAAGTTCTGAAGCTTGAAATGACTTGGTTTGCTGAGGCTGCTACTTTTGCTGAAATATCAACTTATTTTATACAGTATAATATTGATTCATTTTGTATCCTCTTTGAGAAAAAAATCTCGATGAGATGTGTTCCTAAGCTGCCCTTATTCGATGTCCCACTTTACTTATTCCTTTCTATTCCAGGGAAAGTCATTGTCATTTTTCAATTTTAATTGATGTATGGGCTTTTTTTGAATCATAAATCTAGAGTAGGGTGACGAGGAAAAGAAAAATAAGGAAGAGAATGAAAAACGGGGAGATCAATTGATTGATCTATCCTATCTATACAAAAATAAATTAACAAAGCAGCATTTCACTTGGATAGGAATGCAGGAACTATGAAGTAAAAGAACAGAAGATTGATGCATCACTGATAGACCCATGGCCTATCAATTCCCGGCTGCCAACCCCAGCAGTAGCCAGTGGGAAGTCAATACTGATGCAAAGATGTGATTACACCACACCTCCTGCAGGTGTTAATTTGGAGACCTGTATTTGGTGGTTTGATGTGGACAAATGTCCCAACCTTTGAGTTCTCTGTTTAGCTGAATAGAAAGTTGCTCAAGCCCAAGCCTAAAAATATATATTTATTTTTTCCTTTTTGATATCATAAGCTGTGCCTGAACTAGTACATCAACAGAAGCTGGAACTGTGCTCTTTTATTTTTGTCTGGCCATGTCCACAATATGAAGAAGAGGATGCTGAGGAGCAATTTCATGGGTACGTTACTTTAGGCATCTAACTTAAGCTAGATGACTAATATGCTAATCTTTTACAGCAGGCACATTATTGCTTTTAAAAGTTTAGCTCTTCATTTCTTAACAAGAAAAACAAAGAAAAATCTTTGAAACACAGTACTCTCTTGAAAAGACCACAGACTGGATGCTCTTTGTCACTGAGATTTCCCATCAGGTTTAAGAGAAACAGTAGTTGGATCCTACAGTAGCAGCTTGTGAAAATGCCGGTCACACTCCCTATACAAAGTGTGACAACTATGAAAGGGACAGCACTAGGGCATGAATGTAGGAGTGCAGGTGACTACTGGCTGGCATCATTTCAGCTGTGTACACCTCTGACAATGGTGCTGCATCCAGCTATTTTCATGGATCAAAGCAGGAGAAATGCTGATGTCATTTAATGCTCTGTCAATTCATACAGAAGTTTTTTATTATTTCTTCTCTGGGACAATTTTACTTCCTGATTTCATATATCTTAATCCATTTTTTTCAGATTTTTTGTTTAGTTTTAGAGTTTCCAAATCTAGGTGAATTCAACCTTATGGAAATGCAGACAATCCCTCTTAGTCAATCTTGGAAGATGGATAACAATCTGGACAAGCCAAAGTGGTTCATCTGGCTTTTGTGATTAAGTAATTCCAGTTTCTATAGACGAAAACACACAAGGATGAGACAGTCAGTATAGGATTATACCTATTTATAAATAGGTCAACTTTGAGATATTTGTGGAAAAATCCAGAGACAGGCTTATTCCTCTATAAATGAAGCAGAAGTCTTTCACTTTTCCACTATTTCCCCATAGTCACAATCTTTTCTTATGGCGTGAAACATAAATAATCTTAAAAGATAGTGAACCTGCTTTCCTCTTTTGCCATGCAACCAGTATATATGTCACAAGATCCTGAGATACAGGATAACAGTAACATATTCTGAGAGGTTAAATGCTTTGTGTACTTCAATTGCCTCACATTTTTGCCTTCTTGCTCTCCCTGTACGCTCCTTTTTTTTATGTATTCCGTGAGTCGTGTCAGAGATATTACAGCCAATTATGTGTTACCTTGATGACATTTTGACCATTCTTTATATTTGTTTGTTATTTTTCCAAACTGGTTAAGTGACAGGTTAAATTAGATAGAAAGCAAGATGACTCATTGATAGAGTATACTAGATTAAAGCCTAAATTCAGAAAATCATCCCTATTCTGGGAAGCACTTCCCTATGCAATTAACCATAAAAATTCTTGCATACTGTACTCATTCGGGATGTTTGCAAATGAAGTCATATTCATAAAATAACAGTCTCATAAAAATATGTGAATCAAAAGAAATTGTAGGAAAAATTGAAGCTTTAAATCCAAATAGCATATGTGGTATTTAAGCAAGGTCACTTACTTGTTGGGATACATCTGATAAGTCACAGAACGAAAGTCGAAAAAAAAAAAAGTAGGAAAAGACGTCGGTTGCAGTGTAGGTGTTCTTCAGATGGAGAAACAGAAACTTTTTTCCTCTAAACTTAGCATATTATTTGACAGTAAAATAAGTAACAACTATAAAAGATGTTCTAAGATACAGACCCGATAACTGAGGAATCTACTCTGGAAATCCAAACTTCTTACTTAATCCAAACTTATTGCTTGCTAAAACTAAGATTTCTTCAAATATACCCTTACACTAAGTCTATTCAAAAATAGAGTGATAAATATATAGTTTGCCAAGAGTAAAAAAAGTCTTCAATGCTATCAGTATAATGGAAGGAAAAACTCCAAGCCAGCTGAGATTGCAGTTTTAGACACATGCTTTTCACAGACTGTCTGATGTGGTTCCTTCAAAGAAATCAATCTGAGACTTTGCAAATCACTCTGGGCCAGATTCTGCTATTCTGCCCTTGCCCTATTCACACTGCAGACACAAACTGCACTTCCCTGCATGCAAACTTGTGTGCTGCAATAATTATATCCAAGCAAGTCAGCTTGGGAAGGCTGTCAGTAAACTGTCTTCACAATCCAGACTTCAGAGGCACATATCAGGCAAAATTAAACTACAGATGTTCTTTTTTTTCTCTCTCTTTTTCTTTCTCTTTTTTTTTCTCTTTTTTTTCTCTTTTTTTTTTCCATTTTACCTTTTAATACTCTCTTCTGAAGTTTAAAAGTACTGATTCTTTCAAATTCCTGCAGTGATTTGTTGCTGTCATTCACAACATCAAACCATAACCTTATTGGTTATTTACATCATTTGCGCTGTGCTGTGTTTTTATAGTTCCATTTAGCTCAGGGCAAAGTGATATAAGGCATTCATGGGCATACAAGAGTGTAAAAGAGAGAAAGTTCGATCAATAGGACACCTTTGTTGTTGGTAAACACTGTCAGAAAATGATCAGTGTCAGTGCTCTAAGCCAGAGAAAACTAATAACATGAGTGGCAAGCTTCCTGAAAGCGCTCTACGTATTTATGTGGCATTCCAAAGGAAGATCTGTAAACAAGGCTGGAACAAAAATACAATTTTATTGATATCCCCTGATTTATGTTTACAGCATGTGTTGATAATAACCCTATTTGTCAGAGAGTCCATCATGAATACTAATTTAGAGTTACTGAGTCAAAACCAAACAAGTGAGCTTTATGTGTTGGTGTAGTCTATGCATTTTCATGTAATCATATTTACAGGGATCTGAGTCTGCAGTAAAGAAGTCAGAGGACTTTTACCAGGTACAGAACATTTTCTGTAGAGCTTGCAAGTGCAAGTCTGTAAATGGAGCTCTGGGACTGTGAAACAAGACTCACAGTCTCTTTTATGAAACATGAATAAAAATTATTTTTAATATCTTATGTCATGCTTTTATTTGACCAACCTAATTTTCAAAGTAGAACATCTCAAAGTCTCAGAAGATCAATTCTACAAGAAGTTGCTATGTTTTGAACTTTCTTTCATCCTAATTTGAAACAGAGAAGATATTAAGATCTATCCTATGATTAAGTTGCAGAGAAGTAAATACTAAGTTAGTAAGTATTTGAATAAATGGATCAGAATATTTTTTTCCATAAAATAAAATTGCATTTAAACTTTATCATTCTATGTATGGTGATAACATAATATTAAAATGAAATGCTTCAACATAAATTAAATGGATCAGTAATTGTTCATGTATAATTTTGATAAAATTGATACACTCCTACAAAGCATTCGTTTTTGATTAATTGGTACATTTCAATAAAAAATGTCTTCTAGTTACAGTCCAAGAATGTATGAAAATTATTAAATTATTTTTATATAGAGAGAAACTCAAATAAAGGAAGATCAGATGATGTGCCTAAATGCTAAAATACAAAATCTCAGTTGGCATAAATCTATTCAGTGGAGTCTGAACATGATATCCCAGGTCAGCTATGAGAAACTTACTTCTTTGTTCTTGCAACTAAGTAAAGCCACTCTAATTCTAAAAGCCATAAAAAATCAGTGAGACTCGGGCAGAATAAACAACAGCAGTGGAAACCAAAGTGCCAACCCCTAATGGAAGCCCTTCACAGCACATTATATCCTGACTGTGCTTGGTCCACCTGAAATAGCTACAGTTATGCCCAAAGTTGGTGAAATCTGTCTTTACCTGGCTGGTTAGGGTTACCTAGGGAATTCCTAAGTGGTGTAACATTAGGAAAGCTGTTCCTGGTGCTTGATATATTACTGCATTTCTGTAGGATTATTAAATCGTGTACTTTACTACTGCTAGCATTTGTAAATGTACGTTGGATGGTCCTGGCTGTGGTATTTGATAACTTTCCCCTTAATTTGCGTCACATGAAGTTGTACAACTGGATCTGTTCACTTGGCCTTACTGTCAGGAAAACATTATTCCTGAGGATTAGCTCTCTGGCATTCGAGCAATGGTTTGTTTCTGTATTAAAAAAAAAAAAAAAAAAAGAAAAAGAAAAAAGTAAAAAGTGGGAGTTCCTTGGATAACAGAGTGATGGGCATCTGTATGGGAACTGCTGTCTAGCGTCCCTTCCAAAGTTTTTTTTCACCCCAAAAGACAGAGAATCGAAGACAGGTTTCTATACGTGATTTGCAATGCCCATGCACCTGTCAAACAGACCTGCTAGGATGGCTGCAATGAACCGGTCATCCACAGAGACTCACTGTTCTGGTAAACTGCCCAGAGTCTATAATTAATAAACAAATATACATATTTATCACTTGCCAGGAGGAATTATAGCAGATTAAGTTTCATACAAAAATAAATGAATAAAAATAAGTTGGATCTTTATTTAAATGTAACTACCATTCTAAGAAGAATTTGGAGGGAATAGGTGTAGGGAAGACAGAAGAACACGTAGTAGATGTTATTTTTATTTTATAGGAAGACGATCTGTGCCTATATATTTTTATTCATTTCCATGCCTTGCTTCTTTCGCAACCTTAAACCTAAACCACTGTCCTTTCCGAGTGAAAAAAGATGAAAATTATTCTCTTAAAATGTAGTAAGGATAGAACTTGAAGGGATTCCTCAATATCTGTTGCAGTTACCAATTGCTTTTTATAGAGCTTGAGGCACTCAGAGGTTTAGAAAAAGCAGATCCCTGCTCCAAATTGATCAGGGAAACACTGCCAGGTGGTAAATGCCTCTCTGGCTGAGCCAGGCTTCACACCAGAGGGGTAGATCTGACAAGGAAAAGGAATCAAACTCCATTCTTTATTCATGGGAATACAGAGCTCTAGCCTTTAGCCAAACTGATCAGCTGATAGTTGATAATTAGTGCAGTATTTGTGGGAGAAACAGGTGTCTAATGTGTTTGCCGCTACATTTTAGCATCATACAAGGTTTTACTGGCAGAAGAACAGTTGAAAGCAGCAGTTGTGGATGGAAGATCCTTAGCTGAGTTTCAAAGGCAAAAGACAAATAGTCTCTTCTGGAGCTTACACTGGGTTTCTCATGTGAACTGCATCACTACTAAGAAAGAGCAGCACTTCAAAGAAAATAACCCATGAAAAGCTAAAACTCCCCATAGTGACATCTGGTGGCACCTAGAAATGTCACATTTGAAACAAAACCACTTTTTGGAGCAAAAATGGTAATTCACTTATGGTTTGACTCTTTTTCAGTGGGAATTCATAGAAGTTTTATTTACTTACATGAAACTGACATGTGAGTGAATGTCCCTTCCTGCCTTCAGCCAGGGATGGAACCTCAGTCCCCATGGAGGTGGTAGTCTCCACTCAAACTGTATGCTGAAGGAATGAACTGAACTCTCAAAGGCTTCTTAGGGGCTATTTACTTTCCCTATGGATATTGCACAAAATAAATCAAGTAAATGCCACTTACACACATGGCGGTTCAAATGAGAAACGCTACCATCTATGAAGAAATAGATGCGAACACAAATGGACTTTGGCACTATAATGTATGACATTTCCCTGGCCTGGAGAAATATACCAGGTGTCTTCAATTAAAATAATAATAATAATCCTCTTAGCCCTGTTTAATTCAAGCCAAGCATTTAATTCAGTTTTCTCTCAGCTGATCCTAGTAACCCTGCTACAATTACTGAGGTCCTTCTGTGTAACCTCTGCTCTGCCCACTGTTGCAGAAACATTCGTCTGGTCTTTCATGCTCTGCTCCTTCCTTTTCTTCCACTGCAGTGATGGTATCTCAGCTGTTTTTCCCTGCGCGCTGTACAGGTGCAGATACAGCCTATCTGATCAGCGTGACAGCAGAAAGCAAACTGCGATGTGGGAAGGAAAGAATACAACATCTGCTGTTAGCCCATTGCTCTCCCCAAAACCTGTGATTAGGTTCCTGCTAGTGTCTGAGCTCCTGAGGCAATTGCCATGCTTTTCTCCTGCTTTCCCTGAAGCTTCTCAGAAAGCATCATAGAGCTTTAACTCTCATATATATGTGTCCTCCTGTGAGTGTGCACACACATGTGTGAGGGGATTTATGCCTGTATGTAAATCAACAATAAAGTCTGATTCTTGGATATGAGTAATTTCTCTATCAATTTTCAACGTCTCTTAGAGAAAAAAGAATATTTACAGCACACAAAAGTATTATAAATGTGAAAAAAACATTGTCTCATACACTGCATATTATTAATAACAAAATAAATACATTTATTTCTGTGCAGTCTTCCCCTGCTTCTTGTTGCTAGACTTGTTCAAGCACAACTTCTGGACATTCTTCAGATTGCTTTACTTCTTTCACACACTTTCATGACTCACTCACCTCTAATCTTCCTTCTGAGTTGGTTTCCCTGTCTCTGAGGGATACCCACGATATGCAGTGCGTATCTCCTGGACTTGGCAGAGCTCGAGCAGAATGGCAGCTTTTCAGTCCTTTTCTAAACACTTCACAACCCTGTCAGCACAAGCAGTGAGGAGCCTTCATGGCGAGCAGCAGAGCAGGTTTTGCAGTTAATAGCTGACTGCTCCTCAGTTTCATGTGAAAGCAGCAGCGTGTGCCCACCTGGCAGCGATGTTGGGACAGGAAACATGTATTTTAGTCCTGCATCATGAAAGCTTGGGTGATCTTTAATGACTATATATATAATTTCCTCATGCCTCTCTGCTCTGAGTAACTCGGTTGTTGGAGGATGAGTGTGTCAGTCTGCAAAGCAAAGAACCCCAGGTGATAGTTTCTGTTATAGGTTCAGAAACAGGAACTGTCACAGCTGAATTCTGGACATTTCTGGGACCTTGTAGTTGAATTGCTTTCCTCTGCTCTTCATATATGTGCAGACACAGAGCCTTCCTACCTAAATCTGTTTTTCTTCTCTATTGTTTCTTTCCTTTTTGAGGTGTTTTAGAAACTAAATACTACAGTATAAGACATGTGGATTATATTAACAAAATAGATTGCATCTGCCTCAGTGAGAATCTTCATGTAGCAGCTAGAATACTCTGAGATAACTAAAGGCTATAGCAGATATCTTCAGTCCCTCTAAATTGCCTGAAAGACTGAAAGGTTCTCACCAAATTTAAAAAAAAAAAAAAAAAAAAAGGATCAAAACTGATAATTAAAGAGATATATTTCTAAGGAGAATGCTTTTCAGAGAATGCTCTGAAATGTCATAACCCCTTTAACTGGACATGTTGGTTAGAATTACCTTCTCTAACTCAACATGCTACATTTTTCAAGTGCATTCATGAACTTGACAAATACAGTGAGTAGGCTACTAGTTCACAGGATAATTATAACTCCTGCTCTTGTATCATTTGATTTACAAAAGCTTTGCTCTGGAAGGAAAAATATAGCACCACTCTTGGCTTTCTTCACTTTTAATCACAGCTGAAAACTTTTGGCAAAGAAAACAAATCTATTAGAAGATTAGCGCCTCCCCCCCCCGCCAAAAAAAAAAAAAAGGAAGAGAAAAAAAAAGAAAAAAAGAGAGAGCAAAGACCTCTCTCTCTCTCTTTTTCTCTCTCTTTTTTTTCCTTAATTTTTTCCCTACTGACAAATCCAAAGTTCATTGTTATATTAAAATGGATTACAATATCAGTTCAAGTTCCTGCTTGGAACGAACAACCAGGGGAGCTGTCTCAGCAAAAAGTAGTTCTTGGATAAGCTGTTCAGTGATTTCCATTTTTGCCTTCAGGCATTAGAGATTGAAGAGTTTACCTTCTTGAAATTGGAAGCAGGCTTCTGCCAGTGGAGTATTAGGGGCTTCTACAGTAACAGGCAGCAAAGAGGAGACTGAAGAGGCAAAATGAATGCACAAAAACCTTGAATGCACACACCTTAAAGCAGTGTGACTGCTTTAAAAAGTTTCTGCAAAGGTTTCTTTGGATTATTTTGTTTTGGTAAGGGTAGAAAGAAAGGCTTTTGCAAAGATCTCTAGACTGAGATTCTGAAGACCTGGACACAAGAGTTCCCAGAGTTGTCACAGATTTCATGTGTCTATTTTAGTAAAAGACTTAAGATGTGATACAAAAGATCATACAGAAGTTTAAAATATAAATTAAATAGAAATTAGATACACACATCAAAAGAAGGGATTCAAAATCTCTTCATGCAGCTGCTAGGATGAACTCAATGATTTTTGAGTCCAGGAGAGATGTACCATATATCATGCTTATACCTCACATCCAAAAGGCAGTGATCTTTTCATCACAAAAACAGAGTGAGCTGCGTGAAGCTCAGCTATTGAATACTCACACAGATGCAATTTCTTGCTGAGAGAGGCTGTTTGGGATTCAAAGAGGAGGCATTTTTAATTCTCATGAAGGTTGTGATTGCAGAACCCCCCCCAAACTGAGCAAAAGCAAGGATTGCTATTGTTCCCTATAGGAAACAATAATGGGCTTTGTAATAAGAAAGAAACGATGTTAAATTTGTCACAAATGAATCCTTTAAACACAGTGAAATGGCAACCTGTTAAGAAAAACATCAGGTTTAATGTCTCTCATCACATGTGAATGTAGCAGCAGGTATATTTTTGTATTCTGCTTTTTCTTAATTTCATCTCAATTTTGTAAAAAGGCAATGCCAAGGCAGAAGTGTCCGCTGAACTCTGGTTTAGGTGAGACTTTGGAGAAAGATGGAACTAATAAAAGCTTAAAAAGGTCAGGGTAGACCGGGTAGACCAGAGACCCATAAAGCAGGGGCTGGTGTAGGAGCAGCTTTGGTAAGAGCAAACCCAAAAAGAAGTCCTCAGAACTGGAGATGATGGCACAGAAATTGTATAAAGTTGGAAGACCCGAAAGTTGTTAGCCTGAGAACAAGACCACAGACTCCTCCTCGCTGGGCACAGTGGGCAGAGTTGGGGAAGCTTATTTCTAAACTCTCTGCTTAAATCTTGCTGAGATCTCTGTTCAAAAACAACAAAAAAATCACAAATATATTGCGTTCTAATATGATCATGCTTTATACAGAGAAACCCCTCGTTTTCTTTAATGCACTTTCTTTAAAGAAAAAGCAGGACAGTCACAGAGTTGACCAACAGGTTCCTATTATAGTATTTGAATTTGCACTGTAATTTTAATGTTGCTAGATGCTGAGAGGGGCAAGGATGGAGAGGGAGGACAGCAGAGCGTCTAAAGGTAGAAATGTAAACAAGAAAACTAATGCAATAGATACGTGAATAAGGAAGAGGGATGAAGATGTCAACTGTACCTCGGGATGTTCCTGTTTCCCAAGCATAGGAAAGAGGAGCAAATTGTCTGAGGGAAGGGTAAACTGAAAGCAAGACAATTCAGGCTCAAGCTGGGAGAGGAGCAGGTTTCTGAAAAGACATGAAATGTGAGGTCAAGGAAATTTCCAAGGACAATGCAGCAGTTGAGAAAGTAAGGAATAAGTCGGCTAGTAAGTATAATCTATAATTCAGTGTTCTTTTTTTTTTTTTTTTCGAAGCGTCATTTCATCCTGATTTGATAGATTGAAGATGCTTCTTTTAAATCTTGTCTGGTATCAAAGTGATTTTAGAGCAGTCTGACAAACTTATTTCCTTGTCAGACTGACAAATATGACAGACTGAAGTGGAATGCTTCTTTATGCATAGGGAGAGTCCCAAGAGTTGGGAAACATAATCTGCACACCACTCCAAGCACTGACAGCTGCATTAGAGTAGACCAGTGGACCTGCTATAAACTGCAACCCCTGTCTTTTGTATTAGCAGTTTAAAAAAATTATGGTACTTGAGAAGACAATGTTATCACACAAGGTCTATTCAGGACTGACTAACCTTCTGTGGTTAGTTAGTGACATTTTAGAGGAGTGTACGGATAAAATAGTTACCAATTTTTAAAAATCAGGAAGCATCTCTTATTTGAATATCCTTCTGGAGTCCTAAATACCTGGACATTTAAGAGTGTGACTTCAGCGTACAGTTCAGCAAAAATGAGCTAGGTGATTAATTCTTTGGAGAGCTTCTTATGATTGCGCAGAATTTCCAGGGTGATGTTTTCCATGGCACCTTAAGAGCTTCAGTATTGCACTGCTTTTCACCTTAGTGCACATCTACGTACCAAAAAATGCTTTGTTCATTAACTGTTGAGACAAATTTATATTCACAATTCATTGCTTTAAATGTGATCAAAAATATATTTTATATATATGTATTAGATATATTACATAATAAAAAGCAACAGATCCTAATTTAGCAATCTTTTGCAAGCAATAATCCATCCAAATAACTAAAATAATTTAACTAAGATGGAATGAGTGCTTACTGTAGAACAATATATCACTAATGATTGGAACAGGTGCACCAAGTGTCTTCTTAATAAATCAGTAACCTGGAAAACACATCAATTACTTTGAAGGTTAATGGATTTCTTTTGTTTGTTCTCCAAAAATCAGGAAGATATTTTCATGAATACTTCAAACCTTTCAAAAACAATACAAGCCAATGATCTCAATTAAATGCTAAGGGTAGTAGATAAAATAGAAAAGGTAGTAGTGGCACAACATTAAGCAGAGTGTATATTTATGCATATAACTTTCTACAAAAGCAGAACTTTTGTAACACAAAATATACTGGACTGTAAAGAGAACATTTGTAGTTACATCTTCCATCACATTTAAAACCAATTCCGTCTGGGAATTTCCATCAGAAAAGTTCTTTGAGGAAATTTCCCATCTTTTACTGGAATCCTTGGGACCTAGTATTTCTAAAGACTAGATTGGAAATCTTGCCAAAATATGGTACAGTGACTAAGCCTGTACTTGAAGTACTTGTCTTATAGGTAGAAGACCCTGGAATTTTGACATTAATTCCCTAATCAATAAAATGGTAGCACTTTGACAATAAGTTCTTGAGGGGTCTTCTCTCTAATTCTGAAAGATTGATTGAAAGAGTGATAACTTGAACCTTTTTTTCTGACAAACTAAATACTTTTTTTTTTTCATTTAGACACTTACATCTTTGTTATATAAATCGCTCAGGGATATATCTTAGAGAGAATCCACACAATAGCACAAGATGGACATTGTTATTTTTCAGATGCTTTTTTAATATCCCATAATAAATAGATGGAACAAACTGAATGCAAAATCTTTAAGAAATATGCAGAAGAGCAACTAGTGTACAGCAGACTTTATATAAAAAATAGTCTTTTTAGAAGAAAGAAAAATTGTTTAAAAACAAATAGTAAAAGAGGCACGGAACTGAGGAAATATTTAGAGTTTTAAAATATTTTAATAAAAAGGAAAGTCTTGTTTTGCTTTTCTTTCTGCATGCTCTAAAATTTCAGAGAGACTGAGGCACAGGAAGACCTAAATAAATTAGAAAAATTAGTTTTTCACCCTAGTATCTTCTGGATTCTTAGTATCAAGAGTGTTCATTTTTTCCCTTGTACTCAGTATATCACAGATGCTTATAACTTTCACGTTGTCCATGGATTCATTTATCTGGGGAGTTTTATTCACTCTGTGATAGAAAAGGTCCATTTTAATTCCTTGCAGTCCAGAAACCTCCTTGTAATGCACCAGTGAGCTCCTTGGGGCATCCTACAGATGGCAGCAGTAATCAAACCATATGTTCCCTACAGCAAACCTATGACAATAGCAGGACAAATCAAAACATTTTGTCATTTTGAAAGATGTATTTAGTGCAAAGTATTTTTCAAGCAAAAGAGCAGAGATGACGTACATGTGGAGGCAGAAGATTAGACAACTTTACAGCAAAAGTGGCAGAGATATATGGTGTTTCCATATAATATGGCCTAATTTAGAGAAAAGAAATTGACCTGTTAGACAGAGCCTGAATATGTGAATATGATTTACACAGGGACAACTGTGGATCTAAGAGATATAGAGAGCACTAGAATAAAAATCCCTTGATTTCCTTATATCTCATCTGAAGTCAGTTCAATTCGCTGCTCTCTGTTATAACAAACATTTCTTACTAAACAACCCCAAAGCTAAAAGTTAACGAAATGTTGTTGCAGAACACAGAAAATTAAGATTCTCATGTATGGAGAAGCATTCCAAGTAATACTTACGAGTTAGCCATCTTACAGAAACCTTGCAGCCCACAGTCCAGTTCCAGAGTGTACTATGCACAGAGAAGTCACCTCCCTACCCCATTGCTTTGGATTTTGTGTGAGCCCAACAGTTGTCTTTTCCCAGTTCTCCTGTATTTAGCATTCATGTAATCTCACTTCCCTACTTGCAAGATAAACAGCCATTGACAGTCCCTTATTTTTCAGCCAACCTTACAATTAAACAGGCTGCAACCACTTTCACAGAAGTAATAAGGAACATGCTGCTACTTTTGATATAGTCCTTTTTTAGGACTGGCAGCACTGAAGAAGAAGATGACTCCAGAGTGTAAACGAAAAGCTGATGTAAAGTATTACCTTTGTTGTCGCTCAGTAATTTAAGTTTCAATGAAAAAGAAGATGCATAAGATAGATGTCTGTGTAGTTGCTACAACCAAAGAATAACCTCTGCTGTGGTCATTCTCATAACCTTGTTGGGCCAACTTAACTACCATCTGTACTTGAATGAATGAATGTACATGTGTTTCCCTCTTCCTGTTCTGAAATTCAGATCCATGACAACAATACCTTTGTGAAGTCAATAGTACTTTTTCAAAGTCTTGATATCAAACACATGATGGGCCAGGAACCAAAGGCAATATGTGCTTTTATGGAAAACCTGAACTACCTACAGCTCTATGGATCATAGAGTTTAATCCAGCTTCACAGTGTTGGTCAGTTCCAGAAGAGGAGCACTCTTAATATGAAGGCTTCAAAAGATATTAAATCAACGTTTCCCTCTGTAGTATGTGTTGATTCGCACTTAGTTAAAAATCTGAACATAAGCTCTAAATTGAAAATTTCAGTTGATATTTATCAATCTTTTTTCTTCTGACTGAAAGTCAGTGCTTCCTCCTTATGAGGCTATCAGAACATGGTGATCTTCCTTTGATGAATTAACAGACTGAGACCTCTAAAATTCTTATTTTAAATAAGTGATTTGTCCCAGCTCCAAAATTATTTTGTGACTTTTCTTTCTTATACTATTGTGAGGTTTACACCATTTAAAAAGAAATAGTGTCACTGGAACTGTGTGGGGTACTCCAGTTTCTGTTTCAGTAATGCTACAAGGGGGAAGAAAAAATTCTTAATTGACTCTTCTCTTGATAATTGGAGTCAATGAAACTTCCTTGCCACAGTATTTTAATTCCAGGATATTAAAATTTGACTACTGTTACCTCTACATCTATTAGGGATCACAGCCTCTACAGTTCCCCTTTTTATCTCCTGTAGTTTTTGTTCCAATATGTTCACGAATATAAGTTTGCAGTGCAATACATTAGGTAAAAATATAAATGGCCTTCACATTTTATTCAGAAAGACACTATACTGCAAAATATACATTTATCTCTAAAGAAAATAAATCATAGTGAAGATATTACAAGGAACAAGGGAAGAACTAAAATGACAGGTTGGTTGAAGTAGGGCAACAATGGAGAGTGATGGAATTATAGAAAATATTAGAAATGGATCACTTGTAAGTATCGAATTTTTAGTGAATATGAAGACTTAACTAGTAACATGAAACTTAAAGTAACAAGATTACATGAAACTTAAAGTAACAAGACTGAAATTGAGCACCCAAAAATGTTTTTCCTAACAATGCGTGAAGCTGTAGAACATTTCTAAAAGAAGGTTTATCTCTTGGGACATTCTAAACCTAGTCTGATCAAAACCAGAAAAATGTTTAGATGGAAATAATCTTGCCTGGATAAAAATCTAGACCAGATGGTCTCATTATTTCTGCAAATAAATAATATAATGAGTCTATAATACCATGATGAGTTGAGTAAGAAAATGCCATTTTTCATTACCAATTTCCTAAAGATATTTTTTGGAAGCAAATGATCAGCCTGGATGCAAAACATAACTCAGCTTAGACTTTAAAGGAACTTTAAAGAGAAATTACTTCTATTTTTCCAGGAAGTACATATGAAATCAAAATACCTCTTAGTCTAAAATAGAGATGCACCTTGGAAATTTTCTGTTAATATAGCCTATGTTAGACTAAATCCAGTAGGAAAAAAAAGTTAATTCTCTAAGACTTTATCTGCTATTTTCCATAAAATATAATTCATTAAACTAGTGGAAGAATTCCCATCGATTTCAATGGGCTTTGACTCAAAATCTAAATTCACTTTTGAAAAGCAAAAGATTAACTGCAGACTCTAAACATAATTAATCCTTTATAAAAAATAAAAAATAAATAAATAAAGTTATGATGCAAAACAAAAGATGTGAGAGAATTTTGTTAAAAGCAATACTTACCATATGGTGTACAACACACTGACACAATGGAGTACATTTAAAAAGTAGTAAAGGGACACCCTGTTGTGTCTAGGTGTAGGGTGACATCTGGTAACTCTTCCTTCTTGATTCAGAGTTTAATTTCATTTGATTTTGTGTCAAAATTCTCCTTTTAGTATAGTCAAATAACCTACTTTTTCAATAGGTAGATTAAAATGTACCAAAATTGACCCATTTCAGAGACCTGCTGAAAAAAGAAGCAAAAGATCTATACACAGAGATTTTGCCTAAACTAAGGTCATCTTTTTTAACTCGTTTGAGGTGGCATAGTTACTATTGAAGTAGAAGACTTGTTTTCATCTACACATTATTTGACAAAATATACAAATACTATTTAGAATTGAAACCCCTTTGCTAACTCCCAGTTATTCATTAAACCAAATACTAACTGCTAGCTTGCTCTGCTATTTTCTTACTGGATACTGATATTAAGATTTCTTGCATAGAGTGACAGACAAGCAGCGGCTTTTTAACCATGTAAACCCTTACCACAATTCTTGTTCATATACTCATCCATTAAACTTACTTAGAGTGCACAGATCTTTCCTACGTTTGTTGGTGAAAGTACATCTGGACAGTTCCTCAAACTACTCAAATGGATTACAGTTACAAGTCAGTTATCTTACTGACTGGTCAGGTGGCCAATTGCTTTAAGAGCAAATGGGTTGCACTTTGAGAGGTTAGATCTCAAATATCATGGACATGACATTCTGACACAGATGCTTCTAAATCCCCTTGGTTGTCTTAAGCAGCGACCCAAGCCTACAGTGCCCAAAGAATCACTGTACGTGATTTTCCATCCTGGCTTCCTCCTGCCTCTCCAATAGGATTGGATCTCTCATAAGTCACCATCATATCTACCTTGACTGTGCAGACAGTTCAGACATCCTAGGGAATGTGGCCTTAGTAACTGTGTATAGCCAACCAATCCCTGTCCAAAGGTGAGAATGGGAGTTATCATGCAGCACACATTCAAAAACCTCAGGATAGGTGTCTTACCCCAAACAGAATCCACCTCTGTTGCCCAGTTCCTCACTGCATGAAGGATGAAGAGGCCAAAAGAAACCAGACCATAATAGCTGGTCTCAGGACAAGGAAACAAACAAACAAAAGTCATGAAAAAATATGTCACACAGCTGCACAGACGCCTCAAAATCATGATGGAATCTATGAAATAACTAGATTTAGAGGGCAACTCTACCTCTGAAGGGAATGAGCTGCTAATGTGTTGACAGGAGTCAAAAAGAAGTCACCTGGAGTGAGAGTGTCCAGAAATAGTTATATAATTACTGTATAGACTTCACATTGAGCCGGTTCTATTAATACAAGTGTCAAACAAGGTTTCTCTTTCCAGACCTGTTAGCACCATTCCTTCAATGAGCAAATTGTTATATCTCAAATACCAGCACTTTGGTTTCTTATCTGAACTGGTCCCTGGCTTTTCTGTACAGTACTTTAATCCTTTACTTTGCAGATGCATGTCCTAGCTCAACTGAACTTAGACTCCCACACAATCCCTATCTATCTTCCTCTTCTGTCTTTAATGCAGTCCTGCCTGTCTCCTCTCTAATACATAACCAAGGGCTAGCATTAACTCTCAGCCAATCCCCATCTGATCTAACCTATTTATCTACAATCTCACTCTTTTCTTCTGCTTTTTACTTTATATTCTCTGCTAGTCTAAAGGTTTGGCAGAAGGGAAGATTTCTACTGATGGAAGATGTACCTCAACTGGGCTATTTCTTGCAAACATTTCTGTTATTAATGGTGTCATCCCCAATTTAACAAACTTTAGGTTAGGCAGTTGCCATTAAACTAGATATGTATTTTCCTAATAAAACAAGATAGTTGGGAATGATACTATCTATTTGACTGGCAAAATAATGGAGAACATAAAAAGAACCCTACTGATTTAGAACAAATATCCATCTAGCCCAGTTTTCCATCTCTGAGAATGGCTCAGTAACACAGTCTTATTGAACAATAAAAAAGAACCACATATACTTAAGATCAATCCTTCTTTCCACATGCTGCCTACCAGCTTCTTGCACTTAGTGGTTTGGGACAGAGATTGCATCTGAGCAATGTTTTCCCCCCATCTCCAGATCAATTCTGAATGAAACTGTCTGACCTTTTAAAGCTCATTTATGCTTTTGTTTCTAAAGCAATCTATGGCAATGGATTCCACAGCTGAATGGTGCACCATGTGAAAAACACTTTTGTTTGCATTAAACTCTCTGCCTAATAATATATTGGGCCATCTTTGGTTCTTGTATTTGTCACACAGTGAATAATTGTTCTTATTCCTTTTCAATGTGTCACTGTGATTAATGCCTTCCTCATATTCCTAGCAAACTGAGGAGTTCTAGTCTATTAATTGTCTTCTTTTATGAAAGTCATTCCATATTTCTGATCTTCTTTCTTTCACTTCCTTTTCCTTTTTTTTATTTTATCTTATTTCAGATAGGTCTACCAGAACAGTATATATTATGCAAGATATAGGTGCGCTGTGGATTTATACGGGGCACGGTGATGTTCTATGCTCTGCCAAGGTTTTAAGATACCATTATCACCAAAAACAGTATCACTGCAAACTCCTCTGCTACTGTGATTTAACAAAAATAAGAATGAAAGTGCAGAGGAGAGAATGAAATAAATATTATTGTCACGGACATGATACTGCAACCACTCGGTGTTGTATTCCCATTTAACCTGGGCAATATATCTATATATCTGTATATCTCTATGTATAAATATATCTTACTAGCTTTTCCCACTTTAAATTTTCTGTTTACTTTGAGAAAGTTTGTTTATGCACAACAGATTGAGGAGTTCAGTGGGAACTTTAAAAAAGTAGATGAAACCAAACCATGAACTTAGTCAGCTATCACCATGACTTTTCCCACACTCTCAGCTCTGTGGTTTTGCCTGTTTCTTTCTGTAATTAGTATCTATAATAATTTACAAGTCAACAAGAAGAAAGGACATCAGAGGCTGTTTTTTTTCTCTTCTGGTATAGTGAGCTTGCAGAGAGAAGTATTTTGGCTGTGTTGATCTTCTATCCATTGCCTAACTGTACATGGGTAAAATTCAGACATAACAAAATAATCACTGATTTTGTCATAAATTGTATCATTTTTCATTTGTAAAGAAATAAAAATTAGATTAATGAATCTGTAGAACATTCAATTAACTAATATTTGATTAAAATTATGTTTTATACAGAAGAATTGCCTGACAACTTGAATAATGCCTCATCTCTTATGGCTCTTTGCTGTTCATAGGAAGCAAAATTACAGCAGATCTGCTTTCTGAAAACTAGTCATTCCTCTTTTATTTAGTGAATTGGTAGGGTCTATTTGTTTCAAAACAGGATTCAATTTAACAACAAAAAAAGTATTTGGTGGGTGAATACTATCAAGGATAATAGCAAACAAAACAAAAGTAAAAAAAAAATCTGTGAACTGAAAAAAGTATACTTAATCACTGTTTAATACCTATTTATCAGTAGCACTACGCATAACAAATTGCACTCCAACTTAAACCCTAACCCAAATACTGAGTTGCAGTGAACATTTCTGAGGTTGCAGTGAACGTTTCTCAGGTATATAAACTCAGAAAAATACATCATTTATTTATAGAGGGGACCTAACAGACACAAACTTCATTTTGCTATGTCTGAAATGGGAAACTTTATATATACTTAGCAGGGAAGGCATGATAGTTGCTTTCGATAAACAATTTTTTATTTTCCTTGAAAATATGAATGGTCAAAAATCTTTACTAGGTCACACAAGCCCTCAGGTCCTGGCATACCGTGCTTGTTCTGTATGTCCCTATTAAAGTATCAAAAACTAAGCCCAAGAGGATGCATGCAAAACAACATCAGGATGCTTGTTTAAGATAGAAAGTAGAACAGCCAAAACAGGCTGATCTCCCATTTGACCTCCGCAGTTCGGTGCACTTTTAAATTATGTGCTCAGTCAGTTGTTTTGCAAGTTTGTACAGCTGAGCCTGAGAGAGTAGTATTCTAGGCAGGATACCCTGATAGTACACATGCAATGAATCCAACTCAGTTAGCTAAACCGCATTTCATTCTGACTTAACATTCGTACTCATAGTCATATAGACAGCTTTCACCATCAGATCTATTTCTGTCATAAATATCATTTTGGCAGTATCTCGCTGAGTGCAAAAAGCCTCTACAAGGCTTTTCTTAAATTAAAAACTAATTTTGAAATACAACTTGCAAGGTTTTTCCACATCCCATGGATTAGAGGGTCTTCAACCCTTCCAGAAATCAGGGTGCTTGTACAAAAATATGTACATATGGAAGTAAAAACAAACTTTTAGCCTTATTAACCTGTAATTTGGAAAGGATTAAAGTAATTGAACAGATACTTTAAACAGAACATAAACAAGAATTGCAAAACTAGCTTTTGAATTCTTTGTGGGACATTCTTTGTTGTTGATGATGTTTTTGTTTTTCTTATTTAGTATGGAGCAAAATCTCTGAATTTAACTTATAATAAATAACAGATAATTAAAGTATGGTTATTCACATTAAGGCTAAATTTAACCCTCTATTTATGAACTGACAAGGCATCTAGGCAGCTACCATGCCTCAGGTGGTGCTATTGTATTCCTAATCATACTTACTGCCAATTAAAAAAAGAAAAAGTAGAAGTTGCTAACATAATTATTACAATGAAATGAAAAAGTCATTCCCACAATAGCAGTGCTACAGCTAAAAGGTTACTGACTGTCTTTCATTAAAAGTCTTTTAAAATATGACTTTTCAAGCATAATGAACATAACTATCCATTTTGTTCTTGACCAAACTCCCAGCACCCTGTAAAGGTGTTGCAATGAGATACTGTTTTAGTGTTATTCCTCTTCAGATCAATAGCAGGTAGTTCCATAGGTCCCCATGCAGAGCTCATTTCATAAGCGTTACATATCTACTTTTTTTAAAAAAAAATGGACTCTCAATAGAGGCTGAAGTGAGAATACTGAAGTATCCTATTCTTCCCATTTTCTTTAATAGCACATTTTACTGAAAAGAAGATGGTCACATATTCTTTAATATTTAAAAGGTGCCATGATCTCCAGAATAATTTTTAGTGTTAAAAGGTGCTACGTTTTATCTTTGCTTATGTGAGCATTCAGTGCTGTGGGACTTCTGCAATAAATGAATCTTATGACTCCTATTCACTGTAGTATTTGGCTTCGGTATAGCTATGTAGATCCTTAAAAGCCACAAAAGTAAAGAAGTTATCCAGCAAATAGAGGAAGATGTACTCACGTGCTTACAGTTAGGTGTGCATTCACATCCTTTACTGAATAGTTTTTCAAATAATCTTTCTAGAAGCAGTTCAGTATGTTTTATTTATTTATTTATTTATTGGAAATCTACTCCACTTGCTCTCAAACAGAACACATTGTCCTCAGCTTGCAAAGAAATAGTCAAATAAAACAAAACAAAATAAAAAAATCTTACCATGCCAAGGAGTGGATACTTCGGTACGCCTGTGACAATTATTATATGAGGACAAATCTTTCTCCCATCTTTAATTAATAGAACAATTTTGGATTTGAATCTGGAAGATATCTGAAAGGCGAGTGATGTTTCCACATTCACATGTCAGGGGCTGTGACAAGGAATGTAGAATTATAACCTGCAAAACACAGAAAAACACAGAAAAACAAAAACGGGGCACAAGCTGAGGGGTTTAGAAGCGGCCTGCCCCAGTCATGCCCCACCCATCTCAAAAACTGTGTTTTTTTGGATTCCTTCTAAACTGTTTTGAAATCCAGACAGTTCTGAGGTTCAGTAGAAGGCCGCTGCTGAGTAGTTTGAAGTTAGTGCATGGGAATCCCTCCAACAATTAAAAAAATGGATAGAGGAATTCAGAAAAACAAAAGCATGCGTTTAAAATAAGCTTCACTGTTATACAGGAAGCAAATTTTTAGTTTTTTATTCTCTCCTGACATGTTTGTTTAATTAAGTATTTTCTTCTCTGCAAGTGGAACATATTAACAATTTTCTTCTATACATGACATGTTGTAGCTGATGTGTATTTTAAAGACTGAGAATCAGCTAGTATGTGTTTCTTCTCCAGTGTTTTCAAAAGAGAGAGAACATGGGCAAATTAGATCTTTTTCATGCATTCCCATATCAGTTCCTCTCTATGTGAATTCAGTGCTACTATTGCATCTGAAACAGTTCTATTTACAGCTGTTGTTACTCATACAGGAGCTGTACCATTCAAGGTCATGACTCATAACAGGGAAGATCAAATTTTCCCGCAGTTCCTTTACCAGTGCCTGCCAGTAAGTCCCATTAGTTGTTTTAGTATTTCAGAAGCTCTCTGTCTTTCTAAGCACGAAAAGAAAAAAAAAAAAAAAAGAAAAAAACTCAGTCCTTTACAGGCCTTTCTTCTTGCAGCTTCCTCTGAGATCTCTCAGACTTCACACAGCTGATGATATCTTTCTCAGACTAGCAGACACATATCTCTAAGTAAAACTGCCAGCAGCAAATGTCAACTATTTTCTTTTATCAATACTAAGATGGTCCCTAACAGCTTGGTTTAGTTTCTTGGTTCTTAGCTGTAGTTGAGAGCTGCAGCAGTTAATGATAATGACTTGTGTTTGTCTAGTACCTTTCATCTAGCAGCATCTAGCAGGATCCCAAAGTGTTTTATCTGACTGACAAAATGTGTAGAGGGAGCTCTATGCCTACCACTGAAATGCAACCAGAGACAAGAAGAGTATCTAAATAAAAGTGTGGAAAAAATTCACATATAAAACCTTATTCTGTTGTGATAGCCTGGATGTAATATTGTGGAACAGCACAATCCTGAGAAATGGCTTGGGAGTAGTAATTTCATCCTGTTACAGCATATCTTGCTCATCACTGGAGGAGCAAGCCAGTTAAGGCCAGCATATGTGAGGCTGAAAGGGGAGAAAGCAGAAGGTGAGGTGTAGAGGTGAGGCAAGTATCAAGGGAAACATCCAGTAAAGCAAGACCAGAGGGTGTCTTGCTACATGCAGCACTTGTGAGCATGCCAATATAACACTACATCTGAGTCTGAGCCCCAAAATTCGTGAGACTGATAAGAGCACTCGAATCCAGTGAGGATCAGATAAATAATCCAGGCAATATTTGTTTTTAATCCTTGCATTTGTGAATTTGGTATTTCTGGTATTAGTGTCACTGTACAAGACTCTACTAACACCATACCTATATAGAGATAGCCAGCCTAATGTAAGAAAGATGAAATAGGTCTGAAAATATGCACTGAGGTGCCACTAGGAAGTTGCAGAGAGGGAGAATATATGCTCCTGTATGTAGAAGAGTAAAAAATTATTTTGTCAAGTAAACTGGATTATGATCAAGCTCAAAATGAGAAAAATAGTAATTCTAACAAAGTAATAGCAAAATAAAACAAACAAAAAAGAAAGAACAAGCAAAAGCATTTCTAAAAGGATTTTTACTTTAGTAGAGCCTGAATTAGGTTGTGCAGGATTCTTAAAATTATTACTATTATGCAAACAGGAGATGATGGCTAAAAGACACAAAGACCAAAAAGACAAGGACATTTTCAGTGTTACAAGTAGCCACATGTCAAATGCTGCCCTATCTTCTTGTCATATTAGATGACAAGTCAACTATTTTATTAGAAGTCACTTCAAAAGTAACTGAAGCTACAGACCCATAGCAGTGTTATAAAACACAAGAACATGGGATTTACAGGTGGTTAGGGCCATGAAATATTAAAAATAAAATTAGGTATAGATAAATGTCATTTATAGTAACTCATTTTGAAAAAAACATTCAAGGTATACACTTTGGAAATGGCTACATTTTTATTAAAAATATTTTGAAGTGAAAGGCTTTTTAAAATTTTGGGTTTGAGATTTGCTTAGCAGTACAAGAGGTTAAGAATGAAGACTAATGATAGTAATAATATTAATAATAATATTTATGCTGATTCAATTAGATTTGTATTTTCAATATATTTTTCTTTCAAATTAGGATATGAAAAAGATCTTGACCCCTGGAAATTTCTCCTGGGACAGTGCTGGCCACCTTTAATCTATCTTGTTCAGAAGTGACCATAAAACTATTTAATAGGAACTAGACTAGCATTTAACACCTTGCTTGCTGTAATATAAAGTAACACAGAAAGCACAGGGCAAGTTTAAATAAGATAAACCTTCACAATCTTTTTTTCAACAGCAAAAATGCCCCAAAAAGCAGCACCAAAAAAATGGGAGATTTTTAACCTGAGCTGGTTTCTCTGATCCTGTTCAGTGTGACACCAAACAGTGATTTTGCTGGTTCGTCTGAAGGAGTGATAATCATGGTGGCTTGGGAGGTGCACAAGCAAACACTGATGCCAAGATAACTGCTTATGAAACTAGAACTCAGGTTTGTTATGAAAGTACTGCTTCCTTCCACTACTGCTTCCCTAGCCCTCTAGCTTTTTTATCTGTGCCTGTCTTATTTGCTTGAAAGTGTTCCTCAGCAGGACTAAGTCATATGCAATATTTATAAGCAACTGTTTACCTTAAAAATGAAGTCTTGTTTCTTTTAGAGGGAAATATATATATGAACACTTGTGACCATGAACAGCTTTTATTTCTAAAAAGCACTTCTTTCACTGAATAAGGCAATCATTTATTATAAAACAAAATGCCTATCTAAGATTTATTTTGTTATTAGGTTAAATAAAAGAAAGTGTTTGCTCATTTTGGGTTTTCACAGCATATAAGCACATGCTGGTCACTTGCAATTCTTCTTGGGACTTTAGCAACTTACAATCAATACATTTATTCCCAGCCTATGGATTTTATTTAATCAATTGAGATTGCTTTAGACATGGTAATGTTAGACTCAAGACATATAACTCTTCTGCTTTAACCAGCATAAAAAAAGGAACCAAAACATGTAAACTTGTCTCCATTTTACACACTTCAAAATAAAGATAGGCTGGTTTTCTTGAGGTTTTTACTGATTTGAAAATTAAATGTGAAATATGATTCCTATGTAGATATATATAATTCTTTTTTTCCTGCAGTGTGCTCCTGCTTATTGTTAAGGCTGAGTTTAAGGCAATTTCAGAATAGCAAAAGACTGCCGATTTACAAGCTAAACAATTACTTTGTTAACTCCTGTATTTAACAAAACACCAGCTTGAGTGATTACATTCTGCCTACCTAATTTCCCTCTATACTTATAATAATAAGGAGTTTGAATCTGATCTTGCTCCCTCAAGTGTACATCAGCAGAGCAGTGACTCCATCTGCTCATGTAGTTAGGCAAAAGAATAAATCAGCTGTAAAGGAGATCAAAACCAAGACCAGATTTTTCTCATCTTTTCTGAGCCCTTCACCTCAGAGGTGAACGCATTGCAGTGACAGGTGACTCACTCTCTTCATTTTCAATTGCACTGACAAGTGAAAGGGCTATATAAACACACACCTTCATTGCTTCTATCACTACAGTGGTTTTCACTTACAGCAAGTAGATAAATACAGGAAAATTAAAAGATCTTATCAATCGCTGAAGGATTATCTTTCTTCTATTAAAAGTGAAAGGCTAATAGTTATAACCAGGAAGTTTTCCTAAGGCCACTGGCCTGCAAGTCCGATCACAGATGTGGGAAATATCTACCTTGCACCCTAGATGCAGCTACATCCACTGTTCCTGCCTCAGCCACCGTGATGTGCATCTGTGCTTCGTTAACAGGAGCCACAACCCACCTTACAGCTATTGAGACCCTTCCCAAGACACTTGAAGGAAGTTATTATGTCAGATCCCCTTTCCCATTACCATTAGCTGCATTGTGACTAAAATGTGGGATAGGCTGGAGGGAATGTAAATTGCCTGATAGTTTTTCCTGAGCTGTGGTGAACCCAGATATTGAGCTATGAGTGTCCAGATCATGTATTTTTTTTTGGAGCTTAAAAAAAAAAAAAAAAAACAGTCTTTTTATCTCTCATCTTGCACTCATCAATGCACTAACTTTTTTTTTTTTCTTATAATAATAGACCTAGTGGCAACTGCAAGTGGCAACTTAAAAGTTATGCTTGTGTAACCTGGTGTCACAATTTTTAGAGAACAATGTTAATTAACACATCACTCCTTTGGACCATGACAGAAAAATACTGCTAAGAATCTAATTAAGACCATAATATGTGATGTTAGCTTAATGCAAAAGGTGTGTCCGTTTCTGTACAGATTATCTGAGAAAAGATTAAATGGAGAAGAGGAGTTCTCTATATTTTTATTAAAATTCTTGGGAACTGACCCTGATTTTGACTGGAAGATTCATTAATATTCATTTGTATATAATTGCCTTAATTTTAGTGATAATGACTTCAGTTACCAACTGTGTGATTGATGGAACTTGTGTCTTCTCTCTGAAGGAGATGAGCTAAATAAAAAAGAAGAAACTTGCCATTCATGCATGATATTTTTAGCTGCCTTTAATTACAAGCTAGCTAAATAAGCATGCAAACCTTGCTATGATTGATAGGATCTCTATGCTGTAGTGATTGTTTTTCATGAAGTTAGAAGGTGCTTGAATCAACCGAGCTCTAAAATTAACTAGAAGCTGAATCCCCAAAAGCCTCAATTCTTACTTAAATTAGCAATGAAGAAGAAGCACTTATACTTTACCTGTTCTAAATGCATACACACACACATACAAGTCTTCTCCATAGTAATCTGTAAAGTTGCCCCTTAAAAGGAATTTCCTTTCCTGTTACAACTATGTGGACGCAAACTAGCCTTCCTTGCAAAAACTCTATGCTTTCAAAATGCAAAAGAGTGCAATCCTGAATAAAACTTCGCCTTCCCAAATTCATGGCAAAGAAAACAAAAATGTGCAAGCCACACTCAGGACTGCTTATCGGTTATGCCAGCCTGTCAGCATGCCCATTTTGGCATTTTCCCAAGCTACACAGCAAAGCTTTGATGGACAGACTGTCTGAACTGCAGAACTGTTCCCTTGCAGCTGCTCTATCTTCTGCTCTTAATTTGATCTTCCCTAGGGCAAAAACCATCATAGAATCTTTATGATTGGAAAAGATCTTCAAGATCATTGAGTCCAATCGGAAACCCTTCAACACCATGCCTGCTAAACCATGTTCCTAAGCACCTCATCTACATGTTTCTTGAACACTGCCAGGAATGGTGACTCCATCACTTCCCTGGGCAGCCTGTTCCAATGCTTGACTACTCTTTCCATGCAGAAATTCTTCCTAATGTTTAACCTGAACGCCCTCTGGCGCAATTTGAGGCCATTTCCTCTTGTTCTATCTGTAGTTATTCTGGAGAAGAAATTGACCCCCACCTCACTACAATCTCCTCTCAGATAGAGAAAGCCATAAGGTCTCCCCTGAGCCTCCTCTTCTCCAGACTAAATAATCCCAGCTCCCTCAGCTGCTCCCTGTAAGGTCTGTGCTCCAGCCCCTTCACCAGCTTCGTTACCCTGCTTTGGACACTCCAGCATCTCCATGACTTTCTCATAGTGAGGGACCTTAAACTGAACACAGTATTCGAGGAGTGGCTTCAGCAGTGCCAAGTACAGGGGCATGATCATTTCCCTGGTTCTGTTGGCCACACTGTTCCTGAGACAAGCTAGGATACTGTTGACCTTCTTGGCCACCTGGGCACACTGCTGGTTCATGTTCTGCTGGCCAAATCCTTTTCTGCCACACATCTTTCCAGCCACTCTGCCCCAAGCCTGTAACTCTGCATGGAGTTGGTCTCATATAGTTGATCTCAGCCCATCAATCCAGCCTGTCCAGAGCCCTCTGTAGGGCTTTCCTACCCTCGAGCAGATCAACTCTTCTTCTCAGCTTGGTGTCATCTGCAAATTTGCTGAGGGTGTACTCAATCTCCTCATCCTGATCAGTGATAAAGATATTAAAGAGGACCAGCCCCAACACTGACCCTTGGGGAACACTGCTCTTGACCAGTCGCCAGATGGATTTAACTTCATTCACCACCACTCTCTGAGCCTGGCCATCCAGCCAGTTCTACACCAAGCAAAGAGTACATCTGTCTAAGCCATGAGCTGCTGGCTTCTCCAGGAGAAGGCACTGGGACACTGCGTCAAAGGCCTTACTGAAGTCTAAGCAGACCACATCTACAGCCTCATCCACTAGGCAGGTCACCTCGTCATACAAGGAGATAAGGTTGGTCAGGCAGGACCTGCCCTTCATGAAGCCATGCTGGGTGAGCCTGATCCCCATGCTGTGTCATCACCCTCAAGATGATCTGCTCCATAACTTTTCCTGATGTCAAGGTCAGGCTGACAGGCCTGTAGTTCCCCAGATCCTCCATTCGACCCTTCTTGTAGGTGGGCATCACACTGGCAAGTCTCCAGTCAACTGGAACCCTGTTGACCAGGGCTGCTGATTGATGATGGAGGGCAGCTTGGTGAACACTTCCGATAGCTCCTTCAGAATGCTTGGGTGCATCCTATCTGGCCCCATAGACTTGCGAGTGTCCAAGTGAAGTAACAGGTCACTGTTTCCTCCTGGATTATGGAGAGTTTATTCTGCTTTTCATAGGTGTCTTCTAGTTCTGGGGGGAAAGTACCTCGAGGATAACTGATGTGGGTGTTAGAGACTGAGGCAAAGAAGGCATTAAGTACCTCAACCTTATCCTTATCCTTGGTGACAATGTTCCCTGCCACATCCAATTTAGGATGGTGATTCTCCTTGGCCCTCCTCTTGTTAATGTATTTGTAGAAACATTTTTGGTTGTCTTTTACAGCAGTGACCAGACTGAATCCCATCCGAGCTTTCACCTTTCTAATTTCCTCCCTACATACCATAGTGAATTCCTTGTACAAGTTGCCTGCCCCTTCCTCCAAAGGTGGTAAACTCTCTTTTTTTCCCAAGTCTCAGCAATAGGTTCTTATTCAGCCAAATCAGTCTTCTTTCCCTTCAGCTCATCCTTCTGCACACAAGGATGGTTTGCTCCTGCACCTCTTAGAACTCCTTCTTGAGAAAGAATAATCTGGTTTCAATCAGCGCTACGGTTTAACCCAAAAAACTTTTAAGTCACATTTTCTGACCAGCAAGAACTATATGTTGACTAAAATACTCTAGAATTATTTGGCCATAGGGAAGAGAAAAAATAGCATTGTTTAACTTCTCCGAATGGATGAATGACTATATTCTATCACAGTGGCAATAGATGATTGATGTATACAACACAGTCCATGAAAAACATAGGCAGGACTATGCAGCTTCCTCTGTGCTACTTGCTGTAGACTGATTGTCATGTGTTAGCTGTTATTATTATTATTATTATGCAGTTATGAAGTCTTCATTTCCAAATTTTCATTGAAATAAATAACAAAAGGAATGATTATAAGCTGCTCATAGGCTTTTGGCTGCTTTAAAAAGCTTAGTCTATTCTTACATCATTTATTTACTGAACTTTTAATTTATTAAACAATTAAATCAAATATTACATTACTAATAGCCTCAAAGACAAGAGCAATTAGCAATGAAGATCATTTACAAGTTGATTTATTGCACTAAATACCAGTTTGATATTCAACTGCAAGTGCAATAATGACATTTTCATATCTCTGTTATTTTCTTGCCTAACACTTGCCTGTACGATTTCAGGTGGTGCAATCATGGTCATTGGAGCCATGCCAATTCATTTCAGCTGCAAATCTGGCCCTAAGTATTTAATATTGAGTCACACATATGTCTTAGTCCTTTGAAAGACAGAAAATCATCTGTCAGTGAAACTTCAAGCCATGTGTTACAAACGTTCTGCACTTCTTGGGTAGCAGCCGCAAGCGTGGTGATATCAGGTTTTGAGCAGCTACACAAAGGTAGGTTTCTGAGGGTTTCTGGACATCTTCTGAACATCTCCAAAGTCTCCTGAGTCCATAAGATTGATAGTTCTCTGGCATAATGTTGTTAGCATTTGTTTTAATAGCGAAAAGTAAAAAGAAAATATGACCTACAAAGAATCAGTAAAAGAGATTTCAAAGTTAGATCTGAATCCCTTCCAACCATTTTCCTTCCTTCTCTGAGGCATTTTTAACCCAGTTATCTTAAAGAGACATCTTAGAATGAGCATTTCCTACCGGATTTAGATAATTAAAGTAATCCAGGTAAAAAGAACCCCATCTTAACAAATTCTGAGGGAAAAAAAAAAATCCACCTAGTAATATCAGCTTTGCCTGTTCTTTTGATCTCTTTTTTTCCTCCAGGCCCATTCTCACAAGTTTGACTAAGGTTATATGACATTTATCTTTATTATCTGCCTCCTCTTAATTCTGATCCATAAATAACATATATCTGTATTAATAAATACCTGTATTAATAAATGCCCTGTAGTCTGAAGGTGACTATAGTAAATATGAGTTGGATCCATGTGAACAACTTTAGAAAAATGTTGCTGCAAGGATCATGAGATGGTGATGCTTTAGAAGAATGTTGAATAGGACTTGCACAATATACACAGTAGATGAAAAAATAGTAAACCAGTGGGTGTTCAAGCTTCACAAGGAATTTGGTCTATCTTATATATAGGCATGACTATGTAAAATCAGTTTAAAGTATGAGTGACAGCATACTGATCTTTGAGCGATGCATTTTCATAGTCTCACAGATCTTTCTTGTCTTGCATGCACATAAGCATACTTCACAGTCTACCACTGACAGTGAGAATAAGATGAAAAGTGCTATAGTAAGTCATGAAACCAAGAAAGAAACCCCATAAATTACACTGTGGCTCAGTGTACTGCCATAACAACAACACTTCCCCATGTGAATGGAGTCCTGCCGCAGCCAAGGAATTTAGCCACTTGAAAAGGCCTCCTCTTTCCTTCTTGTGATGCATAGCTAATCCAAATGGAGGAAAAATCTGACTCTTCTTTGACCAACAATATGTGACAGACTTTGTCCTTTCATCTAATGAGGAGTTGCTCTTTACAGGCTATATATATGTGTTGCATCTCCCATGTATCCACCTCCAGTCTAGGAATGGAAGAATTCATATTCCTTTAGAGACAGACTTAAGACTCAGACAAGGAAGGTAAAAACTTCCAGAAGAAACAATTTCCATAAGCTGTGACAGAAACCATGATTGATAGCACAGAATCAAGGAATGGCTGAGGTTGAAAGGGACCTTTGGAGAACATCTGGTCCACGATCCATCCATATACACAAGTAGGGTCACCTAGAGCACACTCTACAGGATTGTGTCCAGGTTTTGAATATCTCCAGAGAAGAAGATTCCACAATATGTCTGGGCAAGCTATTCCAAGACTCTGTCACGCTCACAGTCTAGAAGTCAGGAACTTCCTTTGTCTTTGCTATACTTGTGAAAACTGCCACTTATGGGTAATCGTTCTTCATCCCTTCAATCACAAAACCAAAGTTTTCACTCCATGAGAGATCATGATCCAAGGTACAGTTTTC
This sequence comes from Crypturellus undulatus, assembly GCA_013389825.1. Taxonomy (NCBI): domain Eukaryota; kingdom Metazoa; phylum Chordata; class Aves; order Tinamiformes; family Tinamidae; genus Crypturellus; species Crypturellus undulatus. The sequence continues at coordinate 179,329 of VWPW01012043.1, read as the reverse complement.
ATCTCCTGATGCTTTTTTTTTTTTCCTATTTTCTGAAAGCTTTTGCCTGCTGATATTTAGTTCTTCCCAGAGTTCAAGGGACATGGTTAGGGCCATAGTGTTAGCTAAAGCAGGAGGTAAGGGCTCTTTATGTCTCAGTATTCTAACTTCAGCAACGGATTTATGGGGATGAGTAAGGACAGGACAGGAATGTGCAATCGGTATTCATTCTCATATACCCTCTAATACTCTCCCAAACTCCAACTATTTTTGTTTGAGAGGATTCTCTAAGCTTTGTGTAGTTTGTCTGCTTAAGATCTGCCATCTTCCAGGTTTCACCTTGAAACCAAATGGACTTTTTCATCCACATTATGGGACAACAATTTTCACAGAACATACAGTTCTGTTCAACATGCAAGTTGGCAATGTTGAATGAAGAAACATTTTATTTTGATTTGTTATTTCCTCCTAACTTCATTTGATGAACCCTTGTTCTCAAACTACAAGATACAGAAAACAGTAATTACCTACCTCGTCTCATATTACCTCCCCTTTTTCTGTAGGTCCCTGTCATATCCCCCAACATCATCTCTTTTCCAGGTTGATTGCACCTCGACTATACAACTGCTTCACACACAGAACTGCGGAATCTTCTCCATATAACCTTTTTTTCTCTTTTTTCTTCTTTTTTTAGTAATTTTTATAATTTGATCTGTCTTATTAGTTGCTCTCAAACACTGATCTGATGCCCTCATCTATGATAGCCCCAGCTGTGAGTTACAAGAAGCAGATGTGGACACATAAAACATAGTGTGTGAGTGTCCAGTAGACCTGGACTGAAAAATGAAAACATTTCTGCCAGGAGAAAGAATTATATTTAAACAACTATATATGGTGAGATAGACACATATACATACACTAAATGTGGAATCAATAGGTACACATTTTAATTTAAGATTTTTCTCTTGAATACTAATAATAATTTTATGATACTCCCAAAATTCAGAATATGAGAATATTTCTTGCAATTTTATTTTTTAACTTTTTCATAATGCTTCTTTCTGCAATCTGTCCTCTATGTAAGGACAGGGTAATAAAGAATAATTCGTAAACAATTTATTTAGTTGCTTTAATGAACATAGTGCCTGTAAAAGGTGCTCTGCTGACTGCAGTCAATGTTTATTCATGAAATAGTTAAAACCTGTAAAACCCTGTCTCATGTCTGTCCTAGCATTTTTCATGCCAAGGGAGAAACAAGCCCCCATAGGCGTCAACATTTTTGTTCCTCTTTCTACGTGACAACGGGCCAGCTAAGAAATCTATTTTATATCTTCTCACCCTCTGATCTTTGATCTTATTTTCTGTACAGAGTGATGCAAATGATTAAGATCTAAGAGAAAAAGAGGCAATTAGGTAGAAGCCAAGTGTCATTCAAAATGAAAAGGGAATATACTCGTATATTTTTCAGCTAGGCAAAACAGCCTCAATGTCTCACAGAATTTTAACATTATGTTTCTGGAGATCTCTCCCTCTTAAGGAAAGCAGCCTGAGGTGTTTGGCTAATTATTCTGATGGTTCAGGAAGCCTGAGTTGAGCATGGTTACTCATGTACTAATTCATGTCTAATTATTAGATTCAGAGTTGGATGCTAAGTAATTCCACGTGTGTACAAATTCCTCCAAATGCATTTGAGTCTTACCATTATATAAGCAAAAAAACCACAAAGAATGTATAAATAAGCTGTCAGCCATAGGCAACTCATCAGCCCAGGGCAGTCAGAAGAACAGAACTAGAACACCACAAGATGAAGAAAAAATCTTAACTGAATAGCTAGAGTAGACTTGAAATCTGCAACTAAATTGATGAATGCCCTAGGAAATTAGTGCAAGTCAAAAAACAACAAAGAAGAATGCAGTAGGCTGCATAATGCTTCAAATACCCCCAAATATCGAGAACTACTTGGTAATGCCACATTCAACAATAAAACCAAAGAATTTATGCAGTGCAGAGAGGATGGATTCCTGGTTGGAGATGCTTCATGTAGCAGTAAAGAACAGTTTAACACGTTACCATCACAGGAAAAGCAGCGGGCTCACCTAGTCATTAGAGAGGGAGTGGTGTGTGAAATTCCCTATATACATTTGTAATCACACTCCCTCTTTCAGAGAATGAATACTTTTTACATGAAAAACATAATAGAAATGTAGGTCCGATTCATTGAAATTTGATCCTTGACTGAAGTACTTGTTCGCTATCCATTAGCATCGGCTTCTCATGTTTCATGAGAAAAGATGACTGATTTGAAAGGTCAATTCAGTCCATCTAGGACCAGGATCTCCCCTGGGAGACACTCTTGTGTGGATATTAAAAGATGCTGTTCATCCAGGCCTGTCTACCGCAACAAAATACTTACAATTAGTACAGTTGAATCCAGGCTATATTTTTAAGAGACCATCTATACACATTTCTCTCTCCATAAGGAATCAAAGCACTTGATTCTTTTTTCTTTTTCCGAACTGGGGGAAGGGTGCAGAAAGAGAAGAACTGAATTTAAGCCAACTTCCCAAGATAGCCTGAATATTGTCAGACATTATGATGGAATGTACATTCCCTATGGGATCTGTTTGTAGACTATCCGCCAACTTGTGCAGTTATATAAATCTTCCTATACCTTGTTATATAATTCTTTCTTAATATATGTAAAAAGTTTCCAAGTTCACTTTCTTGGTTCAGAGTAGAAGCAGAATGTTGCGGACCAACAGGGCCAAAAGGCTCCCACCAGGAGATTAATATCTCCTGTCTGTTTGAACCTACTAAACTTCAAAGAAAGGAATGTGGAAGGTATAATCAGAGTAATACATAGTATAAAGTATCCATTTTTTTTTCTCTTCATAGATACACAGGGGTGATTGCACCTGAAATATTTTTAGTAGAAGCTGGGTATAATTGCCATCATAAAATTTGCCAAAAGTATAAATGTCAGGTTGCACTAAATGAAAGTACCTAGTTCGTATATACATATATTTTTGTGAGTGTGTGCAGAAATTTATGAGGAAAAGAATGTTTTATAACAGGTCCTCTTTGAATAACTTTACAGAAAGTTGATGAATATTGCTTACATTGATTTACATTCAGCAAAAATACAGTATTCTGTGCTATGCAGTTATGCTGTGCTATTCTGTGCTGTGCTATTCTATTCTTTTATAATGTGTACATGGAAAACATGTACAAATTGACATTTATTATCTTCACAAATACATTACTCAGCCATAAAAAAGAAGTTATCACCTGTCAAGATCAGCTTTCTCATCACAGATCGTCAGAGTATGAAAGTAACTGTTTAACTTAATCTGCTTTTCTCACTGAATCAGAAGCCAAAGAACAATTTTATCCTGTGTGTGTGTGTGAAGAAAAGCCCTTCCCCCTGGACCATGACCTCAACCCATGCCCCATGGTAAAATGCCCTTTGATGAGTGAGATTTCAAATGAGAGGTGCTGGAGGCTATGCTGATGAGGATTACACTCTAACTTATTTATGAGACTTTTCATACACGGTAAAGAGCGAGGAATAATGAAATACAATGTTGTTGTTCATTCATTTATATGTTTTTATAGACTCAGAAAACTTCCTAGTGAAAGCTAATCCCTGTGTATGAGGAAAGAATTTTAAAAGTCAAAAATGAAAACAGAAAAAACTTCTGACAATTATGTTACAAAACAAAACAAAAAAGACATTTTTTTTCTCTCAGCCTTCAACCTAGACATGTTGAAATGTAGTAGGAAAGGCTGAAGTTGAAGACAGTTAAAGACAGAGAAGGTGTAGAGTATTCCAACTTGGTTCTCCTGAAATTTACTGGCCAAATAAGTCACTTCACCTTACTATAACTCTTTTCCCATTTTTAAAATTTGCAGATAGTGACACCAACTTCATTTTCAGTAAATGAAATGTGGATCATTAGAGCTAGATATTGTTATTGCTTCATTTCCTTCTCGTATTTCAGGCTTTCCATCATCCAGGGAATCAGAAAGATTTTCTTCATATTGTTCTAGTCTAACTCTGCTCACTGCCCCTTGTGTCTGTCTGCAGATTCGTCTTGTAATTATAAAGAGTTGGGTGGATAAAGATATTTTTAATGCAGAAAAATAGCAATACTTTGAGGAGAAATTTTATGATCTGCAATATATATACATACATATATACATGTATATATATGTATGAGTGTAAATGTATTTAAAGTGTGTTTGTATTGTCCACAGAAATATAAAAACCATTTAATGATCTTGGGATATTTTCAGTTAGACCTCTATTTGGTTCTTAAATCATTGTATGTAAAGAATACTAAATAAATAAATAAATAAATAGCCTCTCCAGTCTATGCAGATATTCAGATATTTTCAAATAAAGCTCTCAAAAACTGTAAAGGTGCCTGGGAAAAGGATTAAATACATTAATTGTCTATGAAAGATATTTAGAAATTTGAAGAATTTGTTACTTTTACAAGCATTTGGTTAGGATAAGATTTGGATAGATTAGGATAAGGTTTGTGTATGTTCATGTGCGTTTGTGTGGCGAAGACTTATTAGGATTAACTTTACAATTCACATGGTCATTTGTCTCAGACCTGCAAAATCACATTTTTTGCAGCCCTACTAACTTAGGTAGCATTCCTATATGCAGGACCAGGACCTTTGTGTCTATATTTATTTCATTCAGTGAGCAAGCCAGCACAGTACCCAAGGATATCATCTAAGATGATTAAATAGGGACAGATCCTTCAGTATTTTGTGCTATGTGAATATAATTTCCAGATAGTATCTATTTTACAATACCCAAGTGAACGTGAGACTTTTTAAAGTGCACAAACATTGTTACTTAAAAGCCCGGGATTTAATAATAGATCCAATGGAAAACTCCGTGATGGAAAGAAAAGGGGAAGGAAATCTGGGATTTTAATAAGCAAATCATTCAATTACTCAACAGAAGCATTTGAATTGCCTGGTGGTTCGTAGGGGATATGTGGATCAGTCTACATTCAGGTAAGGAAAAGAAACTTGTAAATTTAACTAATAGAAACTTTTCTTTTGATCTGCTCATTGTCCTTGCTACTGCAATTGAAGTTTCCCTCTCCTTCCTTAGTTCTTTTTCTTATTTGTCTCCCTGTGATTTCCACCCACTTAGCAAGGTCATGACATGTGGTCTACAGCCGGACTGGAAATTAAAGACTCAGACTTTGAAGAATCAGGCTGAATAAGATACCCAGACAGGGCAAAGGACCCTTTTATCCTACTGTTTTCTCTAAGACTATTCTTTACATTTGCTACCTGTAGCTTTTTAAGGCATACAGAGAATGTTAGCTGCTTCTCATGATTGTCTCTGAGAGGAAACACTAGAAATTATGCTAGGGAAAACAAAAACCCATTGAAGAAGAAAACATAGGACTCATACAGGGGAATAATGCTTTGAGGACATATGGAAATTAAAAGCTGAGGAAGGGAACTGTCAAACATTTTTTTAAAACAAAACCATAATGTTATCTAACATGATGAAAATGTTCTCTTGTGTTTAAGCTGACCCTCCAGGCAATGGGAATTCTAGCATTTCAGGGCATCTCCAGCATCCAGGAACTTTGATGCCAACCATTGCTCCATTGTCTCTTCTAATCTGCAAGCTCCATCACGTCAGGTCTCTGAACATTTTCTGGATGTTTTTGTGTCCAATCACATCCCAAATGAGTGTAAATAAAAATGCAACAAAGTAAGAAGCAAGTAACAGAACAAGAAATGTGCTATGGGGAGAGCTGGGGAAGACAAAGGCAAGAGGCTGAGCATAGAACAGTTACAATAGAAGTCAGGCAGCTACATTTCACATGAGTTTTTCAGATCCTATAAAACCTCTTTGAGACAGCAATACCTTTCAAAAATTACAATGTAATCTTTTTTTGTATGGTCAAACAGGAAAAAAATAATACATGTCCTTCTTCCTGAGGTTTGTCAGATTTAGAAAAAAAAGAATTTAGGGACAATCATTGGTAAAGAGAATGCTTTAGTAGCTTGCAAAGGCAGAACTTGACAAACAAGGGAAAAGAAAACTCCACACTTCAAACATTGATCTGGAGTTCAACAACAGGGCTTCTGCAGTCCCTTACATCAGATTGGTGACTTATTTGGCTTATAGCACTTGCACACACAGTTATTCACTTCACAAATACTATTTTGTTCTTGTTTTTTTAGATAGCCTTAGATTTATGAGTTCTTTAGGCATTTAACTTTTTTGTGTAGTAATTTAATACAAGTTACTTATCACCTTAATACAACAGAACTATCAGCTGAAAATTAATTTGAGGGAGATTGCCAGCCCCTTCTTCCCTGTTCACCTGTTTGTAAATGATAAAGGAAATAAACAACTCTTTAAATACCTATGTCTAGTGCTTTGTTCTCTGGAAACATTTTGTCCTCCTAAACACAGTATCACACATCTATGATTATGCATCATTTTAATCTAGTGCATTCTTCCCACTGCGAAATTCAGTTGTTCTTCCTAATTTAATGCACAGTTTGTTTTTCGTGTAGAAGAGAGTATAAGTGGAGCTGCTGCATCCTGTCTGCCTTACAGTTATAAAATATACACACTGCACTGAATCACAGGAGATGCTCTAAAGAGCTGTTGTCTCCCTACTGTTTCAAATGATTAAAATCTATTTTAATAAGCAAAGCAACCAGGGCATGTTGAATTTCACAGGGAGGAACTGAACCCACAAACACCAACTCATCTAAGAGACCTGGTGCATTGTTGGTTTCTCATACTGGTTAGTACGAACGAAGGAAAAAAGCAAACAAACCCCAAGATTACTTTTGGGATGACAGTTATGTCTTTTCTTGTCTGGAAGGTAAATAGCATGTGCTGCTCCTTCTCTCATGGCTGTATTCAGATGCTATGCAAATATATGTGCCTTCATAAACAGAGATAAATAATAAAAACTACCTGAACTTAGAAGAACAATATCGTAAGCTCATGATGGGGAGGGATGTGGAGAAGGGAGGAGAGAAAATATTGCTTAATTATTTACTTTCAAGGTAGTCATTGCTTTAATGCTTTTTATTATGTGTAAAAGTGAACCATCATCATGTAATATCCACCCAAGTGACTCCTTGTAAAAACTGAATAGGATAAACTTGCAGTAATCATGTATTTTTTGATCTTGAAGACAAAATTTGACAATGAATATAAAATTTTAAATAAAGCTATGTGATTATTTTGTTGTACGTGAAGACTAAGTGAATTGGAAATTATTGAAAATATTTTTGAAGCAATCAATTGTCTAAAAATTCATATCAGAAAGAAAGTTATTTACTATCAGCCACTCCTGACTTCTATTTAAAAATATTTGTTCTTCTGCTTTCCTATTGAATGCTATTTCTATCTATTTTCGGTAGAACTCTAGTCTCTATTCTGTGAGTGCGTGCCTATATACCCCTCTAGCAATCTTCAAGTTGTGCTAGCCTGATAACAGGTGCTTCTGCCTGCATTTGGGAGTGAGAAAAAGCAACAGGATCACATCTGATATACTGGGGAGAAAAACCTGGACCTTAAAATGCAATGGATTTGAATTTTCTAGTGGATTAGACTTTCCTTAACAAATTTTCAAGGCTGAAAAAATGACCTAATGCTCTAGCTGATCATTTGCTAAGGCCTAATAATATTTAAATGATTTTATAATATTTATGTAATGTAGTCAGTTGTTCAGAAGAAAACAAAAAGATCATGAATTGTAAAGGCTAGATAATTAGAAGACACTTGAATAAAGGCTAATCTATACATCCATGTCACAAACAAGAAATGCAAGACAAAAAACAATTTATGGAAGTCTGCAAAATTCATCCAAAACTCTATTTCTTTGCAGTTCATGTGTTGCAGGTGTCAAGGATTTAATTCTCAGCAAGAGCAGCTAGAGTAAGTTAGCAGAGTTGAACTGAAAATAAATTTCACCTTTCTCCTACTAGTGATATATATAAACCTTTGGGAGAAGTGAAAACTCTGCATCTAAGAAGAAAATTGAGATATCTAATCATGACCACAATTTATAAATAGGTCTATAAAGAAATAATATTTGAGAAGGCGAAGCAGAAGGATTATGGACAGAGAAAGTAATGGTGAAAGAAAAATTTTGGAGTTATACTTTAATTAGTATTTAAAAAAAAAAATCTCCACATTATGATAACAGCCTGAGGATTTTCAGCTATGTTTACCTGGTCTTTGAAACAATCACCTTTACAAGGCTTTTGAGGTTAAACATTTCCTTTTTACCCAAAATAAATATATATAGTTTATTTTAAATAGAAGAAAAAAAAGTGATACCAGCTGGCTCAGCCTTGTCCAGAAGGCAAAGTTTGCATTGATTACAGGAAACAAAATAAAACCTTTGTTGTTTCATAGTATTTGACTCCCATGATGACTACAAATACAAGCTTATGTTCAGCCAGAGAGTATGGACTCATACAGTTTTAATGCTACCTGTTCTGCTTTTTCTGCTTTTGAGATTTGCCTTGGATTTTGGCCGATGCAGAAAAATGCAGCACATTCAAAATAGTTAAGTTACATTCTCAGCATGGCTAGCTGGCCAAATTCTGCTGAAGTCCTAATATTCATGATATTTTTGAGATGTATGGTCTCAATTTCTAATAACAGCAGCAACAAAATATGATAGGCTTTACATTTTTAATATTACCTTGAGAACATTTTATGCAAGTGGCTACCTCACTATCTTTAGACTTTAGAACTTCTATATGTATTAAAAAATACTTTCTCTGTAAATGTTTATGATATATTATGCTTGCAGTATTATTTATGAAATGCTTTTTGCTTTTCCTTTATTACTGTATTATATGCTTCCTAAGATATTTTTAGGAAGGTTTCAGGGTAGACATACCTTTCTTTATAAAGATACACAGACACAGCATTACCTATTGGAACTAAAGGGATTTCATCCCTTCTACATTAACTTCATTCCCATGTCATTTGGTGCAATTTAGTTGCTTAGCCTTCCTCTATTTAGGGGAGGATTAAAACCTACCTAGACTGCATATAATCCAGTTATATAATCTATAATATAATATATAATCCATCTCTGTATACATATATATGTAATATATTCAACATGTGTAACACTCCAAAATTAATAATCATCTGTCCAGCTAGTGTTGGATTCATATGGAAGATAACAAACATTCTGTATCTCTAACCCGTCTCCTCCAGTTCCAGAGGTCTGTCCTTCGAAATTACTTTTTTTCCTTTTTTTTTTTCCTTTTATTTATGTAAAACAACCTTTAAAGAACATATTTCTAAAAAGATCTTAGCTTATCACTTACAAGATTGTCTGGTAAGTAATGGAAAGTAAATCATGATGCATAAATATTTAATAGCACAAAAATTAAATACAAGCATGTATGGATCCTCCAGTCAACAACTGCTGTCCTAATGCCTGGGATAGTTGAGTAATTGGTCAGTGAAAGCTACTTAGTGAATAAATAGAAAATGCTGTGTGAACTGATGGAGAGAAAATGTCTGAGAAGTCTGTCCTTTAGCAATAAAATCTACCGGTAACTGCTTTAGAATCTAGCTGTTCAAAGCAATTTTGATGTCTGCATTGCCGGTGTTTTTTTGGCCACTACTGTTTTTCCCTCAAATGTCCCCTTTGAAGTAGTTAAAGGCCATGAGTGGGAAGAGAATATGATCTCTTGTTTAGCTGACCAGAATATAAGGTGTATCCTGCTTCCCCGTGATGGGATCAAGAGGATATCAAGCCATAAATCAGATCTTCAGATCATTCCCTCCCCATCTGTATAGAGAAATAGAGAAATCAATGAGACTTACGTTTTGAAGGCTAGACTTCCAAGAAGGAGCTAGGTCACAACACCTGGCCTCAGTATTTCATTATTGGTCCCATAGATACTTTTTTACCTTTTTTTTTTTTTTTTTTCCCCCTTGGAACATATACAACTTCCTGACATCACAGAGCAGCTTAACACCTGCCTCACATCTAGGCCTGTCTGGGATTTGCAAAGAGGAAAGGTGTCACTCCTCTGTTGTTCAAAAAAGCAGATTTCATAGACATACTCAGATTATGTCTGGCTTTCTGCAAAGAAAGGTTACAGAAAGTGATACTACTGCAACCTGTTAATCTTATAACCATCATACTCAGATGCTGGACCACAAGTTTTAAGTCTCAGAAGAAGTTATCATTAGCATGTCAGAACTGTATATTGAATCATGAGAAAAGTAAACAAGACCATTCAGGCAGCTATTTAGACTTTTTTTAAAATAACAGAATGCTTTCAGCATTTGAGTAACCAAAGGGCATTTTTGTTTTCTGATTCGTATACTAAATGCAAGTTATGAGTGTCTGAATTGGTTATTGTGCCTGAATACTTAATCATAGACTACAAACAGAGGTCAAGTTGAGAGATAAAGTGGGCTTGTATGTGCATCACATACAAGCACTGATTTCTTGTCAAGAGGTACAGGAGCTATAAACTGATTTTTTTCTAGAACTGTAGCTTTTACATTAGTGATAATATAACTGTGGGTTATAGTTCAGACAAGCAAAAATATTAGAAGGTTAGTTTTAAAGACTAAGCTGAGGAGCCTGAAAGATGTAGACAGGAAAAGGCTATTTCCTTGTGATATTCAAATTGCTGCAAAATTCCAGATTTAATTTGTGATCACTTTGCTTCAAGACACTAATAATCTTTCCTTGCAATATATAAGCAAATACATAGGCATTTTTTTCCTCAAAGATTGGTGGTGGGATTCTATTAATTTTTAAGGATAAATTCAATTAAAATAAAGTATTAATTCCTAGAGTTTAACTTATTCATACTACCCTACCTGTTCCGTGGGCAGAAAACTCTGTAGGTTTATAAATATTTCACTTGTTGGAATACAAGCCTAGCTTCATTTGCAACTCTTACCTTGTCACTGTCCTACTTTTTGCATAGTTCTGCTTGACAAAAAAGTTTCTGTGCCTTATCTACCTGAATTTTATAACAAAAACCTTTGGGACTAATTAAGACTTTTATAGTAAAATAATGAGAAAGATTTTCTGTCTCTCTCTTTTTTTTTTTCCTTAGTTTTGTGCCTTGGGTTATTCTTGGGGCTGCCATAGTCAGATTCAATTTATAGAAGCACATGTGTTGCTCATCTGCATTAATAGAGCATAGTACAACAACAACAACAACAATGCTGGCAAAGATCTTGACGAGTTCTAATATTTTCTCTTAAGCTAAATAATTCCCCAGCTTCTTTCATAAGACTCATAAAACAAAACATGTGCTAATTAATGTAGAAAAATCTGATTGTTTGGAAAATATTTTAAATGAACTGAAGGATACTTTACTTAGTAGGCAAATTTAATCTGGCAAAAAGAAGCTGGTAGAACTGGTCAGATCGAAACCATCAAAATTATTCTTAAAGTCATGAGCCAGGTAGGATATACCTGGTTATAATTCTTGCACTTTGATGGGAGTAGTGGTCCAGGTTTTATCTTTCAAGATGATAGCAAATATAGGATAAGGTATCATTCTTCCATCAGCAGAAAGTTCCTGGGCTCTCTGACCAACAAAATTTCTGAGTTGGCCCTTCATTCCCCAAAACGAAGCAGTAGCAGAGTTCAGGACTGAAGGGTATGATTCACAACGCACATAATTTAGAGACCAATTGACAGACCCCCAGAGGAAAACCTAGTGTATTCAAGCCATGTTCTCTAGAGAGAAGTCCTCTTAACTACTGATGGCTATCATATCCATTTGTAATCCATCCATCACGACCTAATTCAGGTTCTTCCTCTGTGTACGTGGTCTGAAACTTCCATTTCACACCTATGCCTGCTATGGCCTAACTAGTGATTTTAAGCAATCCAAGATCCATACTCCTGCTCTGTGGGCAAGGGTCTCATGTCCATGCAGCTAACCTCTCTTCCTGTGAAATGGTGCCCCTCTTCCTTGCCTTTTGGATAAGATTACACTGTACTATAATGGAACAAATCTACACGACCATAGGAGTACTCAAAGCAAAGTCTTTAGTATAGACATAGCTTGATATGGGATGTTTCATCAATGGCAACTGGTTAAGAGACTTTGCTTAGCCTTCCTGAGCTCCAGAGAGAAGTGGAAACTCTCCTCTGCAGCCTTTACTCGCACCAATATTTCTAGACTCTGCTGCTACTTCCAGAGCCCTGTATTTTGTTTTTGTGGCACATTTCTCTCACAAATCAGACTCATCTTTCTATTAGGAAACCTACTGTCCTGATGAGCAGTCAATGAGAAATGATCTATAAAGTTGTATATTTAAGAGTTTGACCAGGATGCTGGAAATGCAGAATCCAAACTCTGATACTTTTGTCCATTTCCCACAATGGAAGAGGTTCATTGGTTGTCACTGAGAAAGAGACAGCACACAAGGACATCTGGATGTAGGAAGCCATCTTTAGAGATGAATTTTCACATTGAATTAAATGAAAGATGGATGAACTAACCACATTTCACCTCCATCTTCACCTCCTCCTCTTTCTCTGAAATATGAGAAGGTCTGGTCTTCCTTTAACTACCTGCATGTGTGAGATGAGTCCTTCACTGCCTGTGTTTGCTCTGGGAATGTCTAAGCTGTGACTCTTACGGGGACCTGTAAGATATGTAAGGCTGGATGTGGTTCAGAGCTGCATCCAGCTCTGAACTTCTGCCAGTTTCTGTGAGAGTTAAGGGCTCCAGGTAGTCCTGTACATGCACAAATATACCTAATAGACTTCACTGCTGAGTAATTGAGTATCTGGGGAATTTAGACAGTTCCTGAGTTATCAGTATTATTTAGGATCTAAAACTGGAAGTGGCAGCTGGGTGCGAGCTCCCTGGTGAATTAAAAGGATTCAGTCACTCCATAACAGTTCAGTTAGAGTGCTGCTACACCTTTCCAAAAGTGAGATAATGTGGCTTATCTGAAGCCCTTTTTCCTACTGACTTAGTTAAGGTTCATTACTTTATGTTTGTAACCAACTAGGAACACACATACAAGAATTTAATGTATATAACTTGCTGCTTAGTGGTTTGCTAAAATGTAGGAACTGTTAAACTTGACTGTAATGAGGTCCTTTAAATCAATGCCCTCCTGCACCCTGTGTAGAGCTGTGCAATCCCTGTTACACAGCTGGGTACTGGCACCTTCCAAGGGCATCGGTAATGCTGAGAATCACACCCTTTGGCATAGTCTGGGACAAAATGCACCGTATTCTCCAAATTCACAGTAATCGCTTTACTTGTTTGCTAGTATTCAGCTGGTTGGCTGCCTGCTTGTCTGTCATAGATTTGTCATTTCTCTTACAGGGCGCTAATCCCCATATGATGAGGCCATTCACCGTGCTACCTAAGGATTGATCTGGGCTGTATCCCTCCCCGTTCTGCGTGCTCCCTCCCACGGAAACTGCAGTGTTCATCACGCTAAATTGTGTGATGATGTTGTGATATGGACAAATGCTCAGCAGGGGATAAGCTGAAACCAACAGAGACATTTTCACTTAAAGTCAGACTTCCAGAGGTGCAGAGTTAGCTGCTTACTGTGCAATCAAACCCTCAGCAGGAGTCTTCTGCTAATTCTGACATTTTTCAGCAAGATGCTAGCAGACAGGTCACTGGAAATAAATGTACTTCAGATCATTTTAATAGAAGTAATATGGTATGCACAGAAGGATTTGCCTTCTTAGTCCTACAGAGTTACAGCTGAAAAGGCCATTTAGTATTTTTCAGCAAAATTCCTTATAAAACAAAAATGTAAAACTCAGACATATTCTCCTGTGTTTGATATAGTATACAGTAATAACAATCTTGGCTCTTAAATGCTCTAATTCACTGAAGCACTTGCAGAAATAATCCTACTGACTTCAGAGCTATTTCTCACATTTTTGAAGTCCAGCACATCATCAAGTGTTTTTTGGACCGAGACCCCAGAATGTTTCAATTTATAAATATAATATTTCTTTAGAAGAAACACTACACCTTTATATAAATATGCCATAGCATAAATATAGGAATGAAAAGAGAATGGCAGATAAGTGCAGTTGAATTGTTTTTTGTTTTTGTTTTAATTTTAGCCTCCTACTGAAAGAATTTATCTAAAATAAGGGATTTCTTTTTCTGTCTACATAATAGAGAAGTAGATACCTTTCTTAAGAATGCCAGAAAGAGAATCTGTTTGCCTAAGTTACCTAGATTGAATAGAACTGATTCTTGTAGACTTTTAAAACATCTCCAACTGGCCAAAGATCAAGACAAGAGAAACATCATCTAAAATGCAGGAGAGAGTCTTATGCCTAAATAAGGAAGATAGATGCAGGAGATGCATTTTTCTATGTGAAAAAATAAGAAGGAAACAAACCTAGGGATTAGGAAATTTGTTTTCTTGCTTTTCCCTTCCTATCATACAGAACCTGCTTTTTGTAATAATTTTGAATATTGAAATTATATTAGGCAGAATCCTGAATTCAGCTTGCTTATGCTTACAAGCTTGGTTTTGCTTGGCTATTCTTATGAGGCATAAGTGACTTATAAGAATTATATTTTCTCTTCTCTGGCATCCATATTGTTTTTCTCTTCTTTGGCTGGGTTGTTTGGCCGTGAAATTCTCAGGATTCCCCTTTGGAGGAGAGTAAACAATATCCTTGCAAGCCACAGATGAGCATGGGGATGACAGGCAATGATGCATAGAAGTAATAAAGCTAATATAAACTTATCCTTAATGCAAAACTGTTCTCTGTGGGTTTTTTTTTGTGATTTTAGGCATTTTGTGCCTTAATGTAACATTAAAAAAATAAAGGTGGATCTGGAGTCCACAAATGAGCAATTGCCTGCTTGGATACAGAAAGCAGAAAAATACCCTGAGAATGTTTCTTATGATGAAATTTCACACTTAATTTTCACTTATGTGGCATCAACATATATGGTTTCTCTGAAGGCAATGAATATCCAGCCACTGAAATTGGCATATCATATGTTCAGTCATAGCTCTCTGACTGAGAAGATGAATAATCACTAATTAGTGAAAGAACTGATACATCTATTGTTAATTTGAATGTTACTGGAAATCTCATCTTTTAATTATCAATTAAATAATACATCAACAAAGTGGAGAGGTCAATATAACTTGAATTTGCTAGTCTGTCTGGCTGATGAGAAGTTATAATATTTTGAAAAATTCCTATGTGATCTTGGAAATTGCATGTCATTTTTATGAATAATGAATATTTGTATCCATATTGTTAAAGGTAGTCAAGTAACTTTAAAAAACAAATGTATTATTGATAATAGACCACTATGTGAATAATGTACCAGCACAGTTAAATATTTGAAACCTTCACAAATGAATGTATGGATCTTCCAAACCAACAGCTTCAAGGCAAAGTGCAAGAACAGGGGTATCTTCATATAGGCTGAGCAAACTATTTTTTTCAGCAAATATAATCACAAATAGAAAAGTAGTGTGTTACATGTACTTTACTTGAAGCATTCTTTTGGGGGAGAGGTGGTGAATATCCTCTATTTAAGGAAGGAGAAATGAGAGTCACATTGCTGCTCCTCTGATTGATAGTCTATCCATCTTCCACAGAATAAAAACTATCTAAATATATTTTGTAGGTAGTAATAATTAGAGAAATAAAAGTAGCTGGAAAATATGATAAAATGTAACAAAGTTTTATGAAGATAGATGGTGTCATAGTAACTTGATATCTTCCTATGATAACTGGTTTTCAAGTTAAAGGACACACAGTAGATCTAATCTGTCTAGGTTTCAGTAAATCATTTAATATGATGTCAGATAGAAAATTACTAGTTAAAATGGATAACACAGGGATTAGAACTAAAAATGCGGCACGAGTAAAAGATTGTCAAAGAGAGACAAAAATGGGTATTATTGAAAGGTGACTTCTCAAATGGAGAAAGGTTACTAGTGGCTTCTTCAACATGATATTGGGATTAATCTTATTAAATACATCCATTATGAACTTTGTGCAAAATAGGCATGAAATTGATAGGTGAAATGATGTTGAGAAGTATCATATATATAGTGAGGAATGGAAAAAAGGTATGACCTTGGTTACTGGGCTTATAGAATGGAAGCATATTTAGTATATTAGTGTGCATGGCCATGTACCTTTACACTAATTACAATCTTTCCTGCTTTACTTAGAGAACAGTTGGAAATGACAGAGGAGAAGAAAGATCTGAGTGTTTTTGATGATATCAATATGTTGCAACAATATAAGTGGGAGATACATGACCCAAAATGTGTAAATTGAATCCACATAAATTAAGGAAGCATATTCCTTTTTACTCAGAATATGGAAGGAATACAAGAATGATAAAGGGAATAGAGATTCTATGTTATGAGTCAGGACTGAAAGAACCATGCTCATCTAGCCTAGAATATGGAAGACAAAGAAAGGTTTGTTAATATTTTTCTTCATGAATATGCCAGGTTAGAAAATGCCATGGGGGGAAGTGATAAATCAAGTTAAAGGTAATGTGTATATGAGAGTAAATATGTGAAACTGGCAATGAACAAATTAAGCTGGGAATTAGAAATGTGTTTTTAATGTTATACAAACCTAAATTCTGCAACAACCTTTCAAGAGGATCAGCATCCTTCTAGCGTTAAGCATCCCAGAAGAATTATATGATACAGTTGACAGAAAAGCAAGGGCTTGGGCTTGGTGGCTCGGAAGGTGCCTTCCAGTTCTGTCACTCATTACTGCTGTAAATGAATTATGTTAATTTAATTCCAGAATCTTAATATTAACATCCAATATTCATAATCATATTTCAAATCAAGATATATTTACTATTATACATACTTTATACAGTAATTGTAGTCAGATAAATTATATCATCCTCAGGGTCATATAATCATGGTTGAACTAAAAATACAATCCAAAAATCTGATTCTCCTTTCATCTATTCGAATTTTTTTATTAAGAGGGTAAAATCCCTTTAACTCTGCTATATTTTCATTGCAGTAAAAGAAAAAACAGATTCCAGACTTTCATATTCACAATTCTCCCTCCAACTATTGTTGTCAGCTCAGTCCCTAACACACACACATACATATATACATGCATGTGTGTATGTATATACATAACAGCCCTAGGCAGGGTATATATTTAAAACTGATTTACCAGACTATTTCCCCAGAGATTTACATTCCCTGTTGTTTTTTTTATTATTTTTTTTTATTCTTTTCTTTTCTTCTAATGGTAGTTATAGACTGTATGCCATTAGCTAGCTTGGAGGTGCAAACACATCCCAAAGGAATAACTTTATTTATTTTTCATAGTATAATTGATTATTTTGAATAATGTATGGGATAGCTAGGTAATGACTGGAAAAACAAAGTCTAAACATGAATTGGTACCACTTTCTATGGTGTCTATGATTTGACAGCATAACATATTAGGTTGGCCTCACAGGACAGGATATCTGCTATCTTTTTTTCTGTAAGTAAAAGTTTTCAGTGCATTCCCTCCCACACGCCTTCTTTTAAAAAAAGAGTATATGCAGAATATGCAGAATATGAATATGCAGAATTTCATCTACTTTTTTTTTCTGAGGTGCTAGTATAAGAATGAAGTACAAATTACAAAGTTAAATTTTGGCTGAAACTTGCTGAGATGATTTAGCATAAGGGAAAGCATATATGCTTCTGTGAAAAGTACAATTGAGAACTAAAAGCCAGGTCTTATTAAAATAATTTTCAAGAAACTATGACTGGTTATATATTTGAATTCTGAGCTATTTTAGGAGCATAATCTGGACTGCAGTTAGAATGAACCTGTGCAGTAGCATCAAAATTGTCCATGGATCCTCCTACTCACAGTGCAATGATGCTTAAGTTCCTCATTGCTTTTCACTAAACTGACTCTTAGACTTAATGCTGCCTTGAAATTTGACCTGGAGATTCAGGTTAGATCACAGAGTATCTAACTCAATTCAGCAAGATAATTTTACCCGACTGCCTGGAGGGGCTTCTATGAGTGGTCAGTGTATAGAAACAGATTGATTTTGCAGATGTGATATGTGATACATGAAATTAATTATCTTTAACACTGCCAACTGTATTTGCAAAGGGAATGTATCAAAAGTGCACAGTGAATATATTTTTTTTTGGTTATATATTTTTGGTTACAGCTTGTAGGTCACTGAAGGGAAAAAAAAAAGAACAAATTGATGGATTTGGTTATGTGTGAAATGGATATGCAACAAGGGAAGTGCAAACCCTTTTACATTTCCAGAGATCAGAACTCCCAGCCTACCATATAATACTCCATTCCAATTTCATTCAACTGTGATGGAGGGAAAAAATCCATAACATTGGTGTGCACTTAATTGTCACAGGGAAATAAAATTACAAAGTTTAGTAATATCATAAAAATGTGCAGTGTTATGCAAGAACTTAAAATTACATGCTCTCTAAGGTAAAATTATTATACTACAGAGGCTCGCAAAAGGTTTCATACTAAGCAATGTAATCTCATAGTTAAGAGCTTTAACTTCTGGTTGAGGAAGAATAGAAACACAAATGCCATTGCTGTCAGGAACAAACAGTACAACAGACTCAAGGTGAATTTTTATGATTTTTTTGAACATACTTCTTATGCTAATGGATGTTGATAAAAATGCAAGAAATAATATTTGCATTTTCCAGGCACAACTAGGGTATTTGTAGCAAAGTCATAACAAAGGAATGTCCATTCATACATGGACAATCTAAAAGCGCTAGGCACAATCCACTGTATCCTGCCAATCAGTGAATAAAAAAAAAAAAAAAAAAAAAGAAAATATAGATGTTGATTCTCTTTTCTCTTTCTCCTGACTCTATTGAGCTTAAGCCATCAAGCTTAAGCTTCATGCAATCAAAAGTATTAACAACACAGGGTTTAACTGTGAAAAATATGCGTGCAGGAAAAAGACTCTTTAAGCACCAGATAAAAGGCCAAAGTGCTATTGGATACGCTGAATGATTAATCATCTGGTCATCATAAATGCATATTTTTTACCCTATGTGTTATTGTTTTCCGGCAGAGCGGTTGACATCTCTTGGCCAGAAAAGCCATTTCATAGACAAAACCATCTGACCTATGTTTCACAAGTTGACATTGGACCGCAGCACAGAATGCTGTAAATAGCTCTCACTATCTTGTTGAAAAGATTAAGCAAATCTATGAGCAGAAAATATGTATTCTGGATGGTACAGACTTAATGCACTTTGGTCCTTCATAGTCCCTGCTGTGAAACTTTAGGACCCCTCAGGATTATCCACTGAACTGTGAAATACATCCACGCTTTTTCAAGCCGATGAAGGATAGTGAAAAACATCTATTGACTACTGTCAACAGGAGTTATCCATATTCCCTTGACTGAAATGAACCAAATGGTTTTTTTGAAAAGTTTGCAACTGTAACCAGTGTAAAGAAAATACATTAGTCCAAGGTCCATACATGCAGGCTTTTGTGTGTCTCTTGAGGAGTCCAAAACTAAGAGCGTTCTTAAAAAATACCACTACTTTTTAAACTTTTGCTCATCCAGTTGTCAGAGGACAGGTATGCGCAAAGCCACCTGAGTGTTGATAGTTATCCCACAAGTAAGTTGTTTAAAGCTCTAGAATAAACTGTGAATCATGGGAATCCCTACCAGGCTCTTCGGTGCAGATATCTCCCATTGCATTTGCATTGATTCAGGAGATGTTGTACAAATACATCTACACAGGATGCAGTCCACACAGAAGGTAGTCAACAAAGACAACATCCAGTCCTTTGCACTTGAGAAACCTCCAACATGAGAGCTGTTGAGTCTAATCCCTATTCTGCAGCATGGCCTTTCATTCACATTTTACATGAACATAGTGGCTACACTTTGATTATCCCAGTGGTGATTTTCTTTCTACTTTGTTTTCTGTCACAGTTTGTAAAGTCAATTAAATAATTCATACATGAAAGATGTGAGTTCATCTTTTACTTTCTCTAACCAATGAGTGAAGATCGGTTGTTCTGTCTTACTCAGTATTTCCCTTTCAGTTCCGAGTGGAGCAAGTGTAGGAGGGATTCTAGAGTAACCTACCTGCCTTTTCTCATCTTTATTTGCAGGACCAGCATTCTTGGGATCCTTTCTTTACATAGTAAACAATCCCTGAAGCTACCTTGGGACTGAGGCTTCACTGAGTTTAAAGGAAAATTGGCTGAGTTAATGGAAGAGAAATCAAATGATGGTTAATAAATAAGCAGACGATACATGAGGCTCCAGAGGTCCCTGAGTCACTAATGACTGGCAGATGGGAGAGTACACAGCTGAAATTTCATCTGTAATCTTACACCTTGTTGATTTTGGTCACCGTCAAAGTGGAATAGTGAGCACACTCTATCTGTGGTCTGATGCTGGGCGATCGTGTCTGTGCTCTGAGATTAAGTAACAGCTTGACAAAACTCATGGCAAGAACATTTTCTGAGCTTCCAATTCTCAGCCCCCATGAGTCGCCTCTGTACTTCAGCTCTTTTTCTGGACTTCATGTTTTTCAGGTATCACCTCAAAGGCATTGGCCAAAGGCAATGAGAGCACCATAGGAACCTGAAGTGAACAGAACATTGCACAGTTAAACTGTTCTTTAGAGCATGACTAGAAACAGTGCTAAAGCTTACAGAAGGCTTTTTGTTAGAAAAAGAAAATACAGAGGTGAAGAGGTGGAATGTGTAACTTAACATACAGTATTCCAGTCCCAATAATCTGAAACTGTAAAAGCTTTGTATGAATAGATGTTGGAAAATTTATGCTGCCCTTTTTACCTCTCTAGTGTCTGGGTAATTTTGGCTAACGGCCTGGAAGATAAGCTGTATTTTATTATCATCTCCTAGTTGTCTTTTTTTTTTTCTCAAAGTAAATAAAGGAAGGATTGGCTTCTTTCCTATATACTTGGATGAAGAAAAAGCTGTTTTTTCTCAAGGTGATACACGTTGATTTGATAGTCTAATGCCAAATTATGAATTGAACTTGATATTTGTTTAATGTTCATTCATGATAAAAGTATGTTTGATGTTAGATACCAAAGCTTTATGTGAAATTTAATTTTTGTCACAATCTCTAAGCACTTTTATACAGGATGCTTACCTTTATGAATAAATTCATGGACTACTATACCTCACTTTTCCATATCTACAAAGGAGGGATAATAACACTTATCTACATGACAAATTAGATAAGCAGCTTAATTTATTAAAGTTTGTAAACTGCTTTGAGATCTTCCAATAAAAGTTGCTGTGCAAGGAGCAAAGTAATAGCAGCAATATCATAAAGGAAACTAAACTTTTAATTTCGCCAAAGTTCCCTGGGTGAAAAGATAACTCTTTAATGAGATTAAGGACGTGTTTGAGATTGGCAAGTTTATAACAAATCCTCAGTGGATACAAACATGTAAAGCTGTTTGGCATAACTTTTTGCAATTGCATTTGTGAAAGTAATTGGATATTACGAGACGGTGAATAGTGGAGAAATGCAGTTGGGAGTTCTAAGTTATGAATTATATGACATATTTTATTGCACAGACGTGAGTATTGCTGCTGTTGTGGCATTTGAATGGGTTATCTTTTAGGTGATTTATTAGTGTATGTACAGTATTTGACTAGCATTATGTTTATTTATTGATACTCATAACAACCATTCGATCACATGGTAATACGTGGAAATCGCTGCAACATCGTGATTTAAATGTGTTTTTCCTATTTGAAATAACCCTGATATACCAGAACATTTGTAATCAATTTTTAAAGGATATAAAGACTGAAAAGGATACTATTAAACCTAGTAGAAAGATGCCAGGATATTGTACCTCTAATGAATTATTAGTTTTCTCTGTATGGATAGGTTTTCATCCAGCTGAACTGGCATTTTCTTTATAAGGACCAGAGATAGAGGTAGATCTCATTTGAAAGGAACACTCATTACCTGAGATAACCTGTCTTTTGATTGAATGATTCTGTGCTATCCAGTAGAACAAGAGTCTCAAAATAACAAGACTATATTCACTCCTGTTTTGACAGTTTAGTGTTTTGTTTTTTCTTTCCTATTATAAGAGACAGAAAATGAAGGGAACTATTTCAATTACTATTGAAAAAATGCACATCTTATTCCAAATTTAGAGAGCTAATGAAGTACTGATTTTCAGAACTTTTAGATATTTCTCATCACCATCTACTTGAAATTAAATGTTACATATTTTCAAGCAGGGTTACACCTTAGAATAGTCTTCTAAAGAAAGATAAAAATGAGATCCACAGCACAAAGAATGATCCAAACTATATAGTTCATATGTCTTATGCATATTATCATTATGTCTTAAATATGAAAGCTCCCTTGCCTTCCTTGGCCAAATGCAATTTCAGTTTAAAAAAATAAAAATAACACAAATAAAGCAGGATCCTAATGCTCCTTCTTGTTATTAGTGGCAGTCCTGTGATTAACAGTCATACTACTGCTGCTGTTCTAGTAGAAAAACAATCCATTCCTTAGGAATAGTTTCCCAACTCAGAAATCCAGTCTTGTCCTCAGAAGCAGCCAGCATCTTCAGGGTCAGATGTATTGTGACCAGAGTGGATTTAATGCTGGCTCTGTCTGACACCGCTTTGAGCAGCAGTAGCTTTTGCTCCTGTTCATAGGGTCAGATGCCCCAGCTGCCTGGCTCAGATGCTTCTCCCAAAGCTAAGTGTTGGGGTGAGGGTGAGGTGGCTGCTTGTCTCACTTCTTCATCAATCTTTGCTTTGTCAGAGCTGTAGAAGGACTTTTTGCCCCGTTAGTCTAGACACCAGCAGCCTGAATATTGTCTTACACTCTGCTAGTGTAAGATGACCTCAAAATGCTCTTAAATTACAATAAGTCACATTTATATCCAGTTTAAGGCTCTTTTTAAGGCTATCTGACAGAATACTGCCACATATAAATCAGGGTCCATTTAGCATACCATGTGGGGTGGAAATCAGAAAGTTTAGAATCCAGTCTTTTTTCCATCCTTAGAGGATGCTAAAACTAATTTGTGCAGTAATCACTAGTACATGGCATTGTTTGTTGCCCATTATCAGAATCTTTCCATGTTTATAGGTTTAAAAAAACCTGTATTTTCTGAGTAATGCTAATTTTACTGAATAGTAGCATCTTTTTTAATAAAAGTACACATTTACATTAAAGGAGGAAACCCACTGGGATGAGGAAAGGAAATTTCTCAGTTTCCCTCCACAGTTTGCTATCATCTATATGGTTGTGTTAGTCATTTACAAGAAATGCAGTCTGAGTTATAAGCTCATGTTTTATGGTATGACTTGGAGGCAGACTACATTTTGCTCTTTAGTCTTTGCTATTAATAGGCTTGTTAATCTAGTTGGATAATTGAACAGAGAAGCTTAAATCTACATGACCCTAGAAAAGTGGCTCTTTTTCCACGGTTTATTAGACACACATGAAAACTTAATACTGTCTCACGACACCACCTTGTTGTAAGTGCATCTAAATATGGATTTCTCCTACCTAGGAGCTCTACCTGGATTCTTGGAGCTCATTGCTCGGCTTCAATTCTTCCACGCGGTTCTGCAACCCATTGTCCTTGCACCCAGTTCCTCACATATTTAATCTCCTTAATTCACAGGGATTAACATAAGGTTCTTCACACAAGCAATGATCTGTCTTTTCTTGACTTGGCATCACAAGACGGTAGAGATGGTATAATATGCTAAAAAAAGAAAAAAGTAGGCTTAAAAGGGGATTTTTTTTTTAGAAAATGACACTCTATTGTGCAGAAAAAAAAGAAGAAAAAAAAACAACAAGCAACAAAGACCACGTTCTTATTTTGTGCCTTTTTAGACATAGTTTTCCCATATCTTATATTCCATTGCTTTTATTCTTTTAGGTCACTGCTGGAAATGGGAAAAGCTTTCCTATTCTCTCTTTCCAGTTTATACATGGTGACAATGAGCCCTACTTCAACACAGAACAGCATCTCTTTTATGGTGCAGTATCAGTATGATTTCTCCTGGTTTTCACCTCTTATTAAGATAACTAGTATCCTTTTATATCTTTTTTTTTGGCTCAGTTGTTCTGGTGCTTGCTTCCAATTTAAAAAGCAAAAATCCTATAGGCATGTTTATTCTTTTGGGATGTGTTCAGTTTGATTATGAGTGCTAATTAACTTCAATCATAAGTACTCCTAGGTACAAAACTTTTCCAAAATGCATGTGAGAAGGAAAGGTTCAACACAATACAAGGGAGACCAAGGAATGAAACACAGTTTGATGCAAACAGATCTACATCATTTAATAACATAAATTTTAGAATCTCTCAGAAATAGTTACAGTGTTTTTAAATCAATTGTTTAAAACTACCTCCAAAATGTAAGTGATGCATCTTTTTAAACTTTTATAAAGTTGTATTATCCCTCCCCAGACTTTAGCAAAACCTTTGGTCATCATTGAGATGATCCTTTATACCTGTTTGATTGTCTACTATTTTTTCAGTCTCAATATCAAATTGTCTTTTTCCCCTTTTAAGATAGTTTTAAAGCTCCTTATTTTAAAAGTTTTTCCTAATGTCTAACCTTGCCTTTAGTGCAATTTGAGCCCATTTATCTCCAACGGATATTGGAAACATTTTCTTACTTTCCTCTTTCTACTACTTTTACACATTAAAGTCTGTTTACACTTAGCCTTTTCTACTCTAGTCTTCTAATCTGTTCTCTTTCGGTTTCTTGTCATGCCTTGCCATTGAATTTTGATTATACAGACTCCCAAAGACCTGTGGAAATTTCAGGTCAGCTGTCTGGATAATCAATATGTCACTGGTACCTTCTACTTCAAAAGGGTGAAGGAGACAAAAGAACAGTAGCAGTTGACTTCTGTGTCTCCAAGTCATAGATTTCGCAGTTCCTCAAAATTTTCTTTCTGAAATCAAAGGTTTCTTCTGTATTTCACTATGTGAAGCTCACTCTTATTATGCTAAATTCATCCTGCTTGCAAGCTGTCCTGTTATTCTCCCATTCACAATCAGTTCAGCTGTCACAGCTAGCAGATATGGGCAGATTTTCTTTCTGTTTATATCACCCATATTCTACATTTGAACAGTCTTTTTATAATTCAGCAATTTCTTTGATAATCTATACTACCTTGATTTTTTTAATTCAAAAGAGATACCAAGTTAGTTAATCACAATGAGTTCAGTGGGTTTAGGAACTCAGACAAAAAGCCAAATAATTCTTAATTTTCTCTCAGAGGTACTGGTGCTTTCCTATAAGTCATTTCTTTTCTATCCTTTGTCTCTTTCTAATTCAAATGCTTACTTACCCAAGTAACTTGTCCACTCTCTTTTTTTCTATATGTTTATGCAGTTGTCCCTTAGGGGGTTATGGAAATCACCAAACCACTATTTCTTCTGAATGTACAGTTTTTATGTTCAAATCCTTACTGATTATGAATGATCTTTCTTCCAGCTCTTTTAGGTCTGCAACTATTTTATTTATGGACAGAGATGCCAAATCAAAATCTTCTTTTTCATAAAAAAAACACATGTAAATGTTGCAGGGGTAAAGGAGAGCTACCAATGCTGAGTCTGATTAGAAATCGATTTGTTATGGGAACTATTTCTACTCACTAGGTATTAATTGTCATTGTTTAGCAGCAGTTGCAGTTCTTATCTCCTACCTTCTCTAAATTTATCTCCTTATTCCATTTAACGCCCTTCTCATTTTCTATTTTCCAGTTTTTGTCACCTTTATGATGACTGCTTTTATTTTTTCTACCTCACTCTGAATACCTCTAAATCTAACATTCCATGAGCAATGCTAGTACCTGGCAGGCTTCTTGGACCTTCTAATCATCTCTATGAGCTAATATTTCCTTGGAGTGCTAAGCTTAGGAATATATCACTGGCTTTTTGAACCATCTTTTCATAACTTGTATGATTGATATCACATAAGATGATGAAAGTAAAAAAAAAAAAATAAAGCTATCAAGTTAATTTGTGTCATATGCTTTTAGTACCTGATTTGAATATTTTGGGCAAGTGGAGAAATGTTACTGATAGAGAAAAATAGGTAAGAATATTATTTGTGTATTTCCTGGTCATGTAGGACCATGTACTAAACAATTTTATTTATATTTTTTTATTTTGTATATTTATATTTTATCTCTATTTGGAGGACTGATGAAACAAGGTATTATAAGCTGTAAAGCAAGTTTTCATTTCAGAAGGTCTAGGAAAGCTTGATTTCTAAAGATATGGGTCTGATTTTCCACTGATTTTCACCTTATATAGTCTTTCAGAGAAGTGTCAAAAATGTCAAAAAAACAGTGCAAAGCAAATACCACGTGATAGAGAATCAGTACTCAACAGAGAATCCTCAAGGTAATGTATACTTTGGGACATCCTTGACTTCAGCAAGCATTTTGACACAGTCTCCCATAACATCCTCACTGGAACTGTGAGGACTGTGAGGATGTTGGACTGAACTGTGGACAGTGAGGTGGACTAAGAACTTGCTGGATGGCAAAGCCCAGAGGGTGGTGATAAATGGGGCCGAGTCTAGTTGGAGACTTATGGCCAACGATGTCCCGCAGGGGTCAGTAGTGGGTCCAGCGCTGTTCAACTTGCTCATCAAGTTGATGATGGCTTAGATGAGGGGACAGAGTGCACCCTGAGCAAGTTTGCAGATGACACTAAACCAAGAGGAGTGGCCGAGACTCCAGAGAGCTGTGCGGTCATTCAGAGAGACCTAGACAGGATGGAGAGTTGGGAAGAGAGGAACCTTGTGAGGTTCAGCAAGGACAAGTGCAGGGTCCTGCACCTGGGGAGGAATAACCCCAGGCACCAGTAGAGACTGGGGGTTGACCTGATGGAAAACAGCTCCATGGAGAGAGACTTGGCAGTCTCGGTTGACAAGTTAACCCTGAGGCATAAATGTGCCCTCGTGGCCAAGAAGGCCAATGGGTTCCTGGCTGCATGAGGAGGAACGTTGCCAGCAGGTCGAGGGAGGGGATCCTGCCCCTCTACTCAGCTCTGGTGAGGCCGCACCTGGAGTATTGGGTGCAGTTCTGGGCTCCCCAGTATAAGAGGGATGTGGAGCTTCTCGAGAGGGTCCAGCGCAGAGAGACAAAGATGTTTAAGGCACTGGAGCATTTGTCATATGAGGAAAGACTAAGTGAGCTGGGCCTGTTTAGCCTGGAGAACAGAAGACTGAAAGGGGTTCTGATCAACATGCACAAGTACCTGAGGGAGGAATACAGGGAGGATGGGGCCAAACTATTCTCTGTGGTGCCCAGTGACAGGACAAGGGGTAATGGGTACAAATTAAAACAGAGGAAGTTTAATCTCCATGCAAGGAAGAACTTCTTTCCTGTGAGGGTGACAGAGCCCTGGCACAGGCTGCCCAGAGAGGCTGTGGAGTCTCCTTCTCTGGAGATCTTCCAAACCCGCCTGGATGCCACCCTGTGCCCCGTGCTCTAGGTGTCCCTGCTGGAACAGCGGGGTTGGACTCGATGATCTCTAGAGGTCCCTTCCAACCTCAACCATTCTGTATGATTCTGTGATTCTGTGTGTATAGAGAATATATCCAGGTTTCTCTTTTTCTGGAACTACAAGAAGAACAAATCAGGTCCTTACTGTACATAAAATCACCTAATGCCTCTTTCTTTGGTACTCATGTCCCATTCTTCAGATAGATCTTCAGAGGAAGATCTAAACTTAGTCCCACTTGCACTGCTACATTTGGAATGGCTTTGGTCTGAAAACGTAATATATTCCTACATTGTTGAAGACATAAAATAAAACTGACATTGATAATGACAAAGACTGCTTAAATACTGCTTATATAGTGCTTAAAACACTGGCATTATTTTTTAATGTCCATATAGTGTTTTATACAGCAAAGTAGTTAGTAGGTAGCCTATTACCTAGGCATGTATATGTGACTTTACAGAAGTCAATCTAGTCCAAAAGAATCTGAAATGCTCTGGTTCACTCCTTTACATCATTTATTGCTAGTTCCAATCTGTTACTTTTAATTGAAGCGTCTCTATCTCTTGTAAGTATAATCTAGGTGGGAACACCTGCCAGGAAGCAAGCAATCCTTAGACAATTATATACTAACCAAATAAAGAAACTATAGAACAACAAGGACAATCTTACTTCACTAATGCTGAAAAAAATAGTTACCCAGTTAACAACAGACACTTCAGCCCCAAACAGAAGATAGATAATTTATTTAGAAAAACATATTCTCCTTTTTTTGCTCATATATTATTGATAATGAGGTCTTGTTTGCCTTATACCTGTTTATTGTACAGCCATGGTAGAGGAACTCATTTGTTAAGAAGTACTGTGAATGCTTGGTCTTCAAGTTTTATTCTTCTCCATTTGAACAGAGTGTGGTCACATAGTATTCTACCTGTTCTTTAAACTACATTAATGATCACAAAGAACGTATACACAAACCATCACCATCTCTCACCCTCTAGCCATGCAGCATTCTGAAGAGCCTGGAACAGGTCTTGACTCTGGAAGCAGGTGCATGGAAGTTGACCAAACTACTGATTCCAGGGCTGATTTCAAGAAAGAACAAAGCACATTTCTTGGGCTTTTTATTTATTTTTTTACCTTTCAAATGATGTCGCTTCTGACTTTCCTTGAGTTCCTTGATAAACAAACACTCTCTTTTACTTTAGCACTATATCCTCCTTCTCAATGCCAGTTCAGAAACATGCTGCATTTCTCCTCCATCTGAGGTTAAGATCATGCACTACAAAACAAAGGCACCTTTCAAAACACTAATAAGAGTGTATATTAGCAGAGTCGTAAATCTACATTATGTATCGAGGCTGGGATCTGACCTTACAGGAGAATAAGAAAAAGCTTATCTTATCCCCAGAGTGCCATGGTCACAGCTGGAAATGAAGGCTTGAAAAATAAACTTTATGATAGCTACTAATATTACAAATTGTAGCACTATGGAATAAATCACAGGAGCCATGAAACACAACATACGGTACCCTGTTTTCAGCCAAATGATTTATTCATGAATGTTCATAATTCAAATGAATTAGCCATGAATATTCATGGAGACTCCTTTGTAACTAGATATTGTAAGAAATTCTAGGCTAATTACAACAGAGGCTCTTTGCTAGCATTTGCATAGTGGCAGTGGGAACATTTTGGAAGTTGGAATTCCTCACTGGAGTCCCAGCTGCAACTGCTTCATGTGATTGAATGCATACAAAGGTCAACAAAGCAAATATATACTAATGCTTGGATGTAGTCTGCTGGCATCTACCCAGCCAATTTGTAGAATATGCATCATTAAACCATGCATATTGCATAACTTACCACTATTAAAATCCTAGACATTCATGCAGATCAAGCCTTAAGCACAAGTCAAGTGGCTTTTGGGCTATGTTCCAGTAGGCACAAGAGGTCAATTTCTGCTCACAGTTACATTAGTGCAAATTCAGTGATTCCAATAAGTTACTTTGGTGTGAATACAAGCAAAGTTTGGCCCTGTCTACAGGCTCATAACTCACAAACTGGCAATTTTCTTTTCCAGTAACAGCACTGAGAAACAAATTATACCACAATTTCTTATCTTTTTCCAGTGACATAGGCTGAGGTTAAAATGTCATAAATCTGGTATTTCATTTTTTTCTTATTTTCTCAGAAGTATCAGCAGGAAAGAATGCCTTTTGCTCTCTGTTCCTCTCACTTTAAAAAAGAGGCATCCCGTATGGAATTCTCTGCAAACGCATATAGAAAGATCTGGAAGGAAGCTGTAGCTTTGACATTGATGACAAGAAAAAAGGAAGTATGAAACAAACATAACAGCTGGGTCTTTGTTCAGCTAGGGAATGACAAGCAGGTAAAATCCATGGGGAGTGCTTCAACTAGTATATTTAGAGGTTGCATGAGAGCATTTTCATAATTTGGTGTCCAGAATAACATAGATCACGTAATTTTTCTCAGTAAATGTTATATCAACAACAGAATTTCTGAAATTCTAACTTAATTTAAAGATTTAGAAGTGGAGAATCATCTGTCTTAAAGACTAGGGTGCAATGCACATAACTGATATCGAAACAGGGAAGATGAATCATGAATATAAAGAGTTTCTAGTTGACAAGAAAGATCAGATATAATGTCAGTGCTTACAATATCCTAAATTTAGGTAAGCTGAATCTCACTCTCACTATGATAGAAAATCCTGGATTTTCTTCAGCAAGTTACTCAAATATTCATTTCACTGTTAAAATGTGCATCTGAATTTTGATGTAAATTTGTCTGGCTTCATCTTTCTCACAGAGCAATCTGAAAGCTTTTCAATTTGACAAAAAAAAAAAAAGTATAAGAAGAGGCAATAATTTCTGTATGAATCTTTTCTGCTTTGTTAATAAATGTCCTTCCCTAGCCATTGCCTCCTGGTATGACTTTGTTCACTCTGTCCCCATGTGGTTATTATGGATTGTGATTATGTCACCTTGTAACCTTTCCTGGGATATACTCTGTTATGGAGCCTTTTAAGTTTTTTACCAAACAGATTTTTTTTTTCAGAACATATAATATTCCCACAGTTTTCTTCTGAACCTTCAAAAATTTCCAGCATTTTTAGTGAAACATTAACACTGAAAATAGACACTATTTTTCCCACTAGTGCTACAACCAAAAGTAGGTACTATTTTGCTCCATAAAATTTGTGTTTTAACTACAGCACTATGACCAGTGCATTGATTCATTAGACTGTTTTTTTCTGTGACAGCCTCTATCCTTTTCAAGATTTTTGCTTTCTATGAAATACTCTGTTGGAAAAATCTAAAGTATTTGTTTCCTAGATATATGATACTGTATTTGACTCACTTAAAATTAAAGGGGACTGCTGACCAATATAATTTTACACTGCTAACATGTTATTTATTCATCTTGCATCTTTTAGTTATCTTTGAACTTCATCAATTATGATATTATATTTTGCTTGCGGCTCAAGGATAAAGTACATTCAACATAAATTCTCAGGTAAACACTCTATTGGCATGTGGCTTGAACTATCCCCAGCTGAATGACAATTTTTCTTAATACAGTTTCTGGGTTACTAACCAGTAATTTGTGTGCAAATTTGCATTCACATCAAGACAACAAGATCAAAGGGTGCCATGGAAATATGGGTCAGGTCAAATAGCTTAAGTTCATTCTCTAGCATTTAGCTTGTTATTATGTAGTTAGTTATGGGAGACAAGAAGTATCAGAATAACAAGAAGCAATCAGGTACCAAAAGATTGCCATTCCTTGCTTTCTTGGAGTTTAGAATGTTAAAATGGAAGTGAGCTTTGGTTAGGGAGGGTGAACCAAAGGCACAGAAAAAAAGTGGAAAAAAAATGAACAGAAGATAAAGGAAGTACAATCAACGGAAGCACAGCGGGAGAGACTTTGAGTGGCTTGGATGAGAAAAAGGGTGCACTTATTCTGAGCTTGTAGAACAGCAGCTTTGCTCTGTGCTTGATTTATATTGTACCTCTTCTATGGAATCAATTGCCTGGATGCTGGCAAGAGCTCTGTACTGCTCCATTAAGTGTAAGACCCACTGTGGTACACAGGCTACTGATTAGCATGGACAGGAACAGACATTAATGCCTGAAAATTCATTGCAGCCATGTTTTTAAAAGCTGTCAAGTCATAACTTAACAAAAAGCCCAATTAGTGCCCAAATACCTTGTCTATTTTCTCTAGCTGTGCCATTACCATCGTTAAAATATATTAAAACTAATGTATAATTCCCAGAGTGTAAAATGATATTACAAAATAAATATTGTAAATGAACTGTTCTCTATCCTCTATATGTAACACAAGACATGGAAATACACTATTGTATGGATGATAAATGAAAACCAGCTTGAATTTGTGAAATGATCATTACATATATATTGTAAATGAATAATGAAATAACATTTTTCCACCCACATGCATATGATCTATTTCTGATGAGTTGAAATTAGTCATTTTAATTATTCTTTTTAATTTTTCCCCTAACAGATCATTCTTGATATTTAGACGCATTTAGCTAGAACCATTTATGTATCCTTTTTATATTGTAAGAAACAATAAGGCAGCTAGATTTTTGTTTTTTTTCTTTTGCTTATTGGAAAAAAAATTCTATGTAAGTATTAATATCTTGGATCTACTGAAAGCATGATTTGATTTACTTTTAAGTGAAGACATGTAAAACATCATGTAGCCTTATCTATGTATAGAAATAGTTGTGGGTTTCAGCCTTTTTTCTTATTTTCTAACGATTCATGCACTTGAATTTTCTTTTGTATTCAATAGTTTTATTGTGTACAGGTTGTTTCTTCAGCTGGAGTGAATTTTGTAGACAGTAGAAAGGACAGATTTAGGGATTCATATTTCAGAATTCTTTATTTACCATTTTTGCTTGCACAAAGGGCTGTTTGCACAATTCATGTTAGTGTCTGAACTCATGATCTCAGGTTGGTGTCGGGCTATCTGGATAGTGATACCTGTTCTGCTAGTTTGTTCGTCATTGCCATGTGTTGCATGTTGTTAAAAGGATACCACCAAGCAAGGAGACTACCTCCTTGCTTTGTCCTGTCTATAGAACTTTGAATCTAATTTTCCTCTGGGGAAGGAAAATCTTTGATGAAATTTTTGATGCAACTATATGCAACCCAGAAGGCTGCTGGATTGGAGTATGACTGATACTGCTCTGCGGGGAAGCAACAGAAATGTAGAGATGGCTTCAGATCTCTTGTCCAGAACTTTCTCATACAGAATAACTGAGTTTCCTATTTTTCTTTCTTTTTTTTCTTTTTTTTTTTTCTTTTTTTTTAATGTAAGGTAGCAGTAGAAATGCACGTCATTGCAAGTCTTTTTGCTGTATTTTTTAAAGAAACAGTGTGTTTGGATTCCCTTCAAAACTCTGCATGTGATGAGTGCTTTCACTGGCACATTCAGGATACTCTACTCTACTCTACTCTACTCTACTCATGAAGGCACAGCCCATGAATGCTATTACCCCATTCAGAGATTGCTATGAATATCTCTTATGTAGTGTCATTGTGGGAAAAATGAGAAAGAAATGTTTTTAATATGCAATATAAGACTCTAAGCAAAAATTATTTCTGATGGTGAAGAGAGTGAAGCACAAAAGCAGATTGCCTTTCCACTTGTATGGACTAATAATTACAGGCAGTTAGTGAAATTAAGACATTCACTTTCAATGCATTTAGTAAAGAATTAAACAACACACTCCAACAGCTTCAGTTAAAATACTACAGAAAGCAGGATGAGACAACTGCAAGTCAAATCAGAGCTGGTCCCTCTACTGGTACTTGAGCTTGTCCTTGAGCACACTGATCATTTTCCTCACAGAGTCCATCTTAGAGTCAATGAACATGTTCACCCCAAACCAGAAATATACTACTTATGTTAAATAATTACCCTCCCATAAAATTCAGGCATTTCATATGAATGGCAGCACACAGAAGAACGTTTCATAGTGTGTCGATAAGAAATGACTACTTGGTTAGTGACATCACCATGAATAGCTTATTTTATCAACAACAAACAGTATCATCCTCTTTTCAGGTTGTTGCTTTTAGACATTATCAAGGATTTGCATGACAGATCCTTCTTTTCTTCCTCCCCAGGTAGCTATTAGAGTATTCCACTGCAAAAATACTCAGATTTAATATGAAAGCTTGCAGATAGTGATTAAGGTGATACTGCAGATGTCACTTTTATTTGTCCTGAGTTAAAACTTCCTAGATGAGCAGATTTATACATACTCCCTCTGGTTATCAGTAGGACAGAATAAAAGCAGAGTAAGGTGCTATTTTCAGTGGAAAATGGGGCCTTTCATGCTGCTATCCCTCCTGCTTATTTTAGTTTTGACACTGCTAAAGACATTTACTCTGCAACATTTAATTCAGAAGTTCAAAACTGAAGCTGTTGCAGGATGTTTTATTGTATTTCTCATTTCATTAATCTTTCTCTATCATCTATTTACTGGATATGAATTGTAAGAAGCACAGTGCCACATTTGTGTCGTTCAGAAAAGCCGTTTGCATATGCAGGCAGCATATGGCAAATGTATAAATGGTTATGAATAAATCATGAATCATCACAATTATTAATAACTGATAAAGTCCCGAAAAAAGCCCTTAGCTGAGGAATCTGAAGGAAGAGAGAATGCAAAATGCCTTGGAGAAATGTGCCTTCACTTAAGTGAGCACTCCCACAGCCTTGAACACTGGCTTTGGCGGGAGACTGTGTGGAGCCAGCTATCAAAATGGTTTTAGCAGCGATGACTTTAACAGAGCGTATGTTCTCCTGGAATCTAATGATAGAGGAGGTGGCGAGAGGAAGACAGGGGATAGATTGCTCAGGGGATTTGTAATGGGAACATCAAGATAACACTTGCCAATTTAATTGCGCTTTTCATCATATGATCTCAGAGTGCTTTTCTCATAGATTCATCGCTTTTATGGCCAGAAGGGACCATTAGATCATCCAGTCTGACCTCCTGTTTAATGCAAAATTTCATCCAGTTATCCCTGCACAGAATCCAATAACTTGAATGCTTTGGAAACTCCATGAGTCTATTCCTGTAACTGTTACTCATGTTGAGAAGCACTCACTTCAGAGAGATGTCCAGATTTAAATGGGGTATGTTTTGTGCATAAATATTGCAAAACATAAAGGCTTATAGAACTAAATCCAGAAAGATTTAGGACTCAAATGAACCTGCAAGCCTTTACCTTGGGCAAAGATTTTATTGTGAGAAGGCCTGCTGAGATGAATCTTTTTCTTTTCCTCTGATATTTCTCCCTTTGCACTTTCAACTTTTCCTCTAGGCATATACAGAAGCATCACACATCTAAAGTAAAGAGGGCTTCTCTTTTGCATTTGATGGGGCAAACTGTTTTGCTTCTCAACTCTCTTTTGAGTTTAGGCCTGGTGAACCTGTTCAGTTAGGAGGAAGGGTAAGTACTGCCAGTGACTTCTTAGGAGGAAAGAGTCTCAGTGTAGGGCTGGCAAAAACAGAGAGGGTATCTTCTTCCTTTCCATCTTGTCCCATTCTTGTAGATCAACACCAACCTACAAGCCATGAAACTACGTTATTGCTTAAGCTAATAAATCCTGTACCACATCTGGTGTTTCCTTGCTTCTGTCTCGGCTTCCCAGAGATTACATAACGCTGAAATAACACAGCTTTATACATTTTGGAGAACTAACTTAGCTGGCCAGTTGGGAGCATGATGGAGCAAGTGCATATCTGTCTATACCTACTCATGGAAAGCGATATGTGATTCTGTCACCTCTGTATTTCTTCTTGGGATGCACACTCTAGTCAGTTTTGATTGGAAATGTGTACATCTAATGAGATGCATGAAGTGGCTTAATCCAGACTTTGTGCAGCTGAAACAACAGTATTCATTCAATGCTGTTGGAATGGTGGAAGTAAATGTCTTCTGAATGCTCATATATCATAGCATGAGAATATATATAAACTTTCTCTCTTCCTTTTTATCTTCCTTTCTCTCTGACCAGATGCATTGCAATCCATCACCAGCAATCAATATTGACATTATTTGAATTCTTTTCTGTACTGCACCATTTCAGCTCGCAGAAGGTTTTCTAATATAATATCACTAACTTTTGTTGACCCAGGCAGCCTTGAAATTTGAGGCATATTCCAATCCTCTTCTGAAATAACCGCAATAGCAATGAAAGAGAGCAGAGAATAACCAGACTCTTAGCACTACTAGCCTCTCCTATTTTTATAAAGAAAGCAAAAAACAGTTGCATAATTATCAGAGTACATTTTAAATATAAGCACATGGCCAGATGCATTTTAAACTCTCAATAATCAGAAACAATTGGGTTATTCATCATTGCGTGATCTTCACAAAAATTTTTGCATTGTTACAGATGGAACAAATGCCAAAGACTTTGGGATTTGTTCTGATAAACATTGCCATAATAATATAATCATTTTCTAAATTTTTTGAAATAATACATCATCACATTTTCTGGAAGATTGAGCACAGTGCTTCTCGGGGCAATTCCATTGTTTTTTTTTTCTTCTGACTAGCTCACATAAAATGTTGTACATGAGGTTTCTATGCAGAATTTAAGAATGTGCATGCCATAATCTCAAGAGATGAAAAACCTGCTTTGTAACTGGATGCATTGTCACTGAGAACTTGACCTGTAGTAACTACAACCATTATCTTTTTTCATTAACCAGGAAACTGTTATCGCATGAATTAGCAATACACACTAGAAATAACACAAAATATAACAGGATAGTGTTTGAATTCCAACTGGCAGGTGACTTTTAGTAGTTTTTTTCACATATCAATACTAAGGCAAATGCTGCTTAATATCATCATTAATTGACCATGGTAGCAGGACAGAATCTGTCCTCAGTATGTTTGAGGATAAAACCATGGCAGGGCAGGGGGAGTAGCTGATGTGGTAAAAGACAGAACTGAGATCTCAGCAGGTTGGATAAATGGGCTGACAAAAATACCCTGGGGATCAGGAGCGGCAGAGAGACTCCTGCACTAGGTTTGGAATAACACCAAGTAACAGAACAGGTCAAGTAGGAACTGGCTAGAAATTAGATCTACAGAAGAGGATCTCCAGCTGGTGTTGGTGGACAAGTGAGAAGTGCACCCCTACAGCAAAGAAGGTCAAACTCACACAGAGGTGCACTAGCAAGCACTGCCAGAAGATTGAGGGAAGAGATTATCATTTGGTATTCAGCATCAGAGACACTACCCTGAGGAGTACTCTGCTTAGCCTGGGCCTCGCCACTGCAAAAAGACGCTTTCAGGCTGGAGTGAATCTAGTGGATGACAAACAAAATGGTTAAGGTGAACATGTGATCAATGAGGAGACAGTGAGAAAAATGCTTTTGTTCAGCCTTAAAAGGAGAAGGCCAATGGGATCCTGGCCTGCATCAGCAGGAGCTTTGCCAGCAGGTCAAAGGAGGGGGATTCTGCCTCTCTACTCAGCTCTGGTGAGGCTGCACCTGGAGTACTGGGTGCAGTTCTGGGCTCCCCAGGACAAGAGGGATGTGGAGCTTCTGGAGAGGGTCCAGTGGAGAGCCACGAAGATGATTAAGGGACTAGAGAAACTGTCGTATGAGGAAAGACTAACTGAGCTGGGCCTGTTTAGCCTAGAGAAGATTGAGAGGGGATCTTTTCAATATGTACAAACATCCAAGGGAAGAATGTGAATAAGATGGGGCCAAACTCTTCTCAGTGTTGGCCAGTGATAGAACAAGGGGTAATGGGTACAAATTAAAACAGAGGAAGTTTCATCTGCATGTGAGGAAGAACTTTCCTGTGAGGGTGACAGAGCCCTGGCACAGGCTGCCCAGAGAGGCTGTGGAGTCTCCTTCTCTGGAGGTCTTCCAAATCCACCTGGATGCCACCCTGTGCCATGTGCTCTAGGTGTCTCTACTTGGGCAGAGAGGTTGGACTAGGTGATCTCTAAAAGGTGCCTTCACCATTCTGTGAATCTGTGATTTTATTGCTATCTACAACTGCCTAAGAAGTGGCTATACAGATTATGAAGCCAGACTCTTTCCAGAGATGCAAGGGAAGAAAAGAGGCAACAGACACTTTGAAGGAAGTCAAAGGCTAGCACTGCTTGCCTAGAACGACTGTGGGATCTTCATCCTTGGAAATATTCAAACCTCAGCAGAACACAGCCCTGAACAGTCTTATTTAACTCTAAAGTTACTCCTATTCTGAGCAGGGGGTTAGAAAAGATGACTTCCTGAAGTTCTTTCCAACCTAAATTTTTCTGTGAATCAATAACTTTTCCTGCAAGAAAAAAAAAAAGGGAAAAAAATTATGAGAGAAATATATTGAACACTTTGGGGCTAATGATGGTGGCTGTTAGTACCTCAGACAGATATTCTGAGATTCATTCTGAGAGTGAAACTCAATTGTATTCAAGATTGCAAACACTGTTTTTCCACTACTAATGAATCAGATATTAATGTTTGATTTAATGTGTTCTGTAAAAAATGTTCACTAGTGTTCAGTTATGAGAGTTCCTTTGAGGAATGAAGTCATATATAAAGCTTTCCTTAATCCTGACCTTGTTAAATAAAGGGGAAAAAATACTATTATGTGTTTACTGGTTTCAAGGTATATCCATGTGACAATTGTGGCACAGAATCTGAATACAGCCCATGAACTCCTGCTGTGATCTTTTGCATGTACTTAATAGGA
Source organism: Crypturellus undulatus (assembly GCA_013389825.1). Lineage (NCBI taxonomy): Eukaryota > Metazoa > Chordata > Aves > Tinamiformes > Tinamidae > Crypturellus > Crypturellus undulatus. The sequence goes on along the minus strand of VWPW01012043.1, from coordinate 140,987 downwards.
CAAATAGTGTAAAGATGATTATAGGGCATGAAAAATTCCATATGGACTTCAATAGACTGAAGTCCATCTCATGTCTTATTTTATGAACGTATAAAGGGACAGGCAGCACTTGAGTAATGAACTTATTCTTCTGCTGAGTCAAAGTGGGAATCCAGATGGTATTTCAGTACATACTCATGTACATTTCTCTCAGTTTTGTCACCATATAAAGTGTGTAGGGCAATGTGCATGCAGCAATATCACTCCCATCCAGGAACAGGACAAAAGAGCTTTTCTGTTTGCAGTGCTGCTTTGATTTCTATAATAATAATAATAATAATAAGCTTTTCCTTTTGTTAACAACCAGGAGATGGCTCTATTTCTCATCACATTTTATATTAGTACTCATGTTTTTGGTAAAATGTAGTTAAATTATCACAATCTGTCAGATGAGCAGCAATAACTAGTTAAGTACATGCTCCTAGCACAATGCTGTTGTGAAAAAAATGGATTGGCTTTTAATTTTGCACATTTAAAAAGTGTACTAAACATTTTCATTTTGTCACTACCACAGTGTCTATTGACATGCAGTAAGTTATTCTGCAGTATCTCAAAAATGTTTTGTTAAATCCCATATCCTGTTTTGTCCTGTTTTGTCCTGACAGTTATTATGAAAGCCTTCAGGGGTGAAGGCCTAGCTTAGGAATTCTGATTTTATATATGTCCTAATTTAGAGACTAAAGTGGAGAAGTATATCTAAATATCCCAAGTAATTTGTCACTGCACTAAATTGCAAACGACATATTGCTTTGATTTCTAACAACAACACTCAGGTAATCTGATATGGGGAAAGGACACAATAATAGAAGAAAAGCTTAGTAAAACTCTTTGTGTTATGTTCAAGGTACAGATGTTATATATTTAAATGAACTAGTCACAAATATGCAGTATAAAAATTCTTGCTTTGCTGAATCCACCAAAATTTTCATCATCATTTCAACCTTTCAACTGAATATATGGTTACAAGCATTTAGGATGCTACCTGTGCTCTGGTTTAACATAGAGAAGGTAAATTCTCCTGCTCCCTCCAGTCTTATGCAACCCCACATCCAAACATATGTTCTTACAATGAGGTAGTTTTGTTTCCCACATAATTTCCCTGTCTTTGAGAGACTAACACCTCTCTTACCTCAGTGAGATTTTTCATCAAAATAATAAACTATATAATGCCTTAAACATTGCAATTAACCAAAGATTACAAAACACTTTATAAGTTAGAATTTAAATTCCCAACAAACAGGGATGATGAGAAATCATTACACCCATTTTTTTGAGGCATGGATTGAAGTAAACTAGAGCTCACTCAAGCTCCTACTTGAAAAAAAAAAAAAAAAAAAAAAAGAAAAGAAAAAGCCTAAATGATTCCCTGATGAGGAGGAGATAGACATGTGGGACCACTCCCCAGGAACGGCTTGCTCTCTTCACTGTATGCCATACGCTGTTCCTCGATCTCTTAACCTCGGAGGCAGTTTTATCTATTGCTATTGTAAAATAATACTTATACTAGGCACCAGTGATAGGCAGCCTGGATCTTGTACCAGTGCCCTTTCTCTAGCTGTTGTCCATGAGCCATGAGCGGCACAGCTGAGCAAATATTAATGAAGCAAACACCGTGGTAGGTGCCATGTGTGCCTTTGACCTCCTCTGGAGGAAAGTGCCCCTCTCCTGGGCACTATACTGAAGAGCTGTGATCTAACCCACAAATTCTGCATGACATCAGGGGTTAGAGAATCCAGCTGTAAAAAATAAATCTTTTGTACCTCTTCCTAGAGTACTTGACAACCAGACTGATTTGTCTCATACATATTTATTAATTTTAAGAGCTTTTTGGAAGTCATTTGACATTTCATTTGACATACTTGTATTATTAGCCTTAAATGCTTATTTGCAGCACTAAAACCCACTGCTAATTGTTACAGGGGCATAATAAAGATTATGCCAAATTTGGTCTGCAAATGAAGTCAGACTATATGTGAATGTACTAGGGAGTTTGTGAGAAACATGAGTAAATGTATAACCTTAACCTATAACATATGTATTCACACATGCATACTTTTGTCTGTCTGTTAGTCTTCAGTGATACTACCTTAAATTACTTTCTGGGATTCTGCACATCATAAAAACAGTCAGAGAATTTGCAATGGGCCTGTATCAACAGACTTTATCTTCTGGGATAGGATTCTTTTCACTGACCTTCAGATATCTACAGAATTGATGTACCCATCTAACCCAGTTATTTAGTTATTTACAATCTCTTATAATCACTGAAGACAAAATAAGAATTTTCAGGAAAAAAAAAAGAGATCTTGTAGTAGATATTTGCATTATTTAGATCAATCTCACACTATATCTGTCCACTCTTTTAGATAAGTCATCTTTAAGAAAATTTACACAACTAGCTTAGAAGAAGATATCTTTTCTATAGGTAAGTCTTTTTCTGGAGTTTAATATAACTTTAGTTTCTGATCCTGCTGAAGAATGCATAAAGATGGAGTTTTTTTCAAGATCAAAGCCATATTTGCAAGAGTAATAGGCTGCAAAAGTAGAATTAGTCAAAGAATAGTTAATAGCATTTTTTCTTACAAAATGGTTCTTCAAACCAGAAACTTTTCAAAGCAATATGCCTATTTCTATGAAAATTCCATGTGAATGGTTGGTCAAAACAAGAAAAAGTGAATTAAATAAAAATAAAAATAATAAAAATAAAATAAAAATAAATAAAAATAAAAATAAATAGATAAGTAAAGGGAAAAGGGAGAGTGAAGTGAATATTAAATAAAGTAAATAATGTCAGCTTTCCAGATAGCAAAATAACTGGATCTGAATTCTGAACAAAACATGGAAAAAATTGTTTCTTTGTGTCTTTGTATTGTCATTCTAAAGGACTGTAAAATGACTGAGCCTTCTAATGTTGACAGTGATAATAATAATAATAATTTGTCTTTCAAATGTAGGATGTTTTCTCTTAAAACCTCACTCATTTTTTAGTCTAAACTCTTTGAAGATTTTTTAAAGAAATCATTTATTTTTTATTATACTAGTTTTAAATGAAAAACAAATGAAATATAAGAAATAGAATCATTCAGAATTTTCTACAAAATAAAGAAGAATGAAAAAACATGCATATTTGGAAAGTCATCCTCTAACTTCATTATCCTCTCAGCTACTTTCTCTGACACATAAAAAAAAAAGCAAAAAAGCCCAATTTTTTGTTAATGTCACCATCCTGTCTCTTTGCAGATAGCTAGTACTATCCCAAATAGATGTATGTGCTTGAAAGATTAGCCCTGTTTTTATATGCATAATGTATCAACATCATTGCACAGCTCCAAGCATAGTTAATTTTTATTTAAAATGAAGAAGCATAATGAAGACTGTGTGCTGAAAATGTCGTAAGGAACTGCTTGTGTATATTACCCACTCTCAATTTCTATGATTTATGTGATGGAAATCAAAAGCATGCTGTGAAAAGTGAAGCCCAAGACTTGAAACAAATATAAAACTGAATACTACAAAGGACTTCGCATCTCTGTTACCCTGGGAAATGATTATTTTTTTCTGTTATGAAGGTGAAAGCAAAACAATTTTCCTTAAGTTTATGCTTTGATTTGTTATAACATCCTTACTTAGATTCCTTTGATCTGATATTGAGATTACAATGGAAATCTAGTAATATTAACAGTACCAAGTAACCTTAGCACACAAATTAATTTTAATGTGTTTTTTTAATAGATCTTTATTATGGAGTTTATCTATACTCAGAATACTCCCCTGCATGATTAAGTTCCAGAAAGCCATATACTTAAAAAGGGCATATAATTAAAGCTAAGTGTTATTCTTGGCCATTAGGAAATGCTCTTCTTATCAGCGCTGCAGAATGCTGTCTGAAGTATTAAGTGAGTCTGTTGGGAGTATGGTTAATGTATTAACATGTCTGGTTACGTTTATGCTAACCAATAGTATATGTGATATATCATTTTTAATTTGTACATTCCTAAGGGATTAAGGCTTTTTGCTCTATCATACATCGAGCTGTGAACCAAAGCCACTTAATTCTGGAGAGCTCATATTAGCTGCACTCTACAAAAGTGCAGGCTTGATTGTGAAAAGGGTTTTATGACCTTTTCTGTCATTACTGTAGCAATGAACTCAAGTATGTTGTTTCTTAAATAAAAATCAACCTTATGGAGAAAAGCTGAAGAAAATCAAATACCATCACCAACCTGTGGTTGCCAGTCTCATCTTTGAGAAATTTAACCTCCATGTTAGGTTTAAATCATGTGACCAATGAGGAACCCATGCTCAGAAGGGCAATTTCATTAATTCAAATCTTCAGTTCTGGGAAGGAACTTGGCAACAGAAACTTCTGAGACCAACTTCCAGCCTGCTTTGGCAGCCTGTTACATGCACAGTGGAGTGACATGGTCCCCATGGAGTTTTGTAATCTTCTCCCTTGAGAAGAGCTTCAAGGTCTACCTTACTTGGCAATCTGAAATGTAAAAGAAATGCGTTTTGTGGTGAACAAGCACATGAAGACATAGTAAAGGTATGTCTCGTAGTATCAGAGAGATTGACCACGCAGATCACACAGTTATTTTCCTGCATCTGAACATTGAAATTATTCCGCAAACACAACACAAGAAATATAAATATTAATGGCGTCCTTGTAGTGAAAACACAGACACAGAGGAAGGCATTACCTTCTTCCTTTCCAACAAGGAAAGAGGAAAAATCCCACAAGTATTTAAGAAGGAAGGTCAACCTCTGAAGCAAAGGGTAAATTCCCCACAGGGGAAGCTGGATCTCACAGCATTAGGATCCCAAAGTCTTTTGTTTTTCTAGAAAAGAGGCTTTAGCAAACACTAGATTTTTGACTCATCATGGTAAATGAAGTAAATGAAAATCCAAGTCTCGTAGCAAACAGAAAATCAGATTAGCTGAACTTTTCTGTGCTCAGAAATCTTTGAAATATATCCAGTGTGGACCATCTACCAGATGCATTGAAATAGGCAAGCTTCCCATGGAAGATCAATGGCGTTTAACATGGATGAGGTATAGAAGTTAAATAAAATTTGCTTTGGAAAACAAGTACCTGACTTTTCAGAGTGTATTTGAAGATATGTAGTAAGATTGTTTCAGTGTAAGCACTGAATTATCATTATGACATCATTACTATTTAATATCAGGGACAACATAATCTCAGCTGGTATAAAACAGCACAGCCCCACTGAAATCCATGGAGCTACGCTGATTTATATCAACTGAGGATCTCATCCTGTATTTTTACATTAATAAACTTAGGAAAGTTATTTCTTCACAAATAGGAAAGCTGATTGGCTGACCTTTCAGTCTCACCCCTTTTGATAGCTGTCTTGGGAATCTGCAGGAGAAGCACGTTTAGCTGAACCTCTGTACTGTTCGGGTTTCTCGGACCATGACTCCATCATGCAATGGAGCAGGATGCAGGAGTAATGGAGGTGCCTTAGTTATTGAGACTTTTGTATTTCATATCGCAGCAACATATTAAGTGCACTTACCATCTGAGGTCTGGAAGGACATCCACATCATGATGGAGCTGATAAATCCTGCTAAAAGACTTGGTTTGACTGTTTGGAGACTAATGTTGTTTCACATAAAGCCAGGCTGGAATATCTCAGAGTTACTCTTTCCTATTTCATAGGTTAATGTAACTGGAGACGGTTCAGGAACTGCATGCACTTCAGCTCCCAATGTGGAGGTGGGTCCTGAGAGTGCAAGGTGAACCACATGTAACATGAGAATTGCAAACCTTAGACTTAGCTCTTCTTTTTATTTGCTTTTCACTCCAACATCAGACTGCATAGGTTTTAAGCAGCTATATATTTTTCCATTTCAGCTCATTTGTTTGCCCAGGTTCTTACAGCAATTCTACTTAGAGCTTGGTAACATACATTGGAGAACACAGATTTTAAAGCAATGAAGTGCACTTTCTATATTTTACCTTTCCATCCATCTGTCTTGTAGTTAGTCTCATCTAATCCTATATTTCACTAGAAGTTGAATGAAGTAAATTTTCCTCTTAAGTTACTGGGGCAGAACTATATCAATCTGCATTCTCTTAGTCCAGATTCTGCTGTGTCCTTGGGTCTTTCAGTCTGGTTGCCTTTTGTTCATGCTACCTTGAGTGCTCCCCCTGAGAGTGGGCTAGAGACATTAAGACTGTTATCTCTAGCATTGTCTCTTAATGACCCTTAAGTGTGAGCTGTTAGGCACCAATTAGAAAGGCTTCCTCCCTCTTTCTCTAAGTGGGTAAGCTCTATTAACTTGACAAATCCTCAGGGTGAAATATCTATTGGGTACAGATTAAAGTTGTTTAGGAATCTTTTCTTGCCAGAAGAAGCTGATTCAGCAAGACCAAAAAGCCTATTAGGAAAATACAGGTTTGATAAACAGCCAGTGAAATTCAGTCAGAGCTTATGAAAACCTGCTTGCTTTCCTGCTGGCCTATTCGGTTGGGAAAAGTGGTTTCCTATGTACTGATGTGGGAAACAGGGTTTTGCATTGTCAGTATTCCCCTGATACGGCCGTGAAAATCTGGAATTTTTTATTTTTTATTTTTTTAGAATGGTCAGGGGTGTTCTAAAGCAAAGCTTTTTGATTTCAGGGTTCTTTTCACATGCCCTACCTATGTATCCTATGTATCTATATATCTGCTACCCAGTTATGTCCTGCCCTTTCAAATTCCAACTCCTGTCCATCACATGGGACCTAAAAAGGTACAAAGAGCCATAGAACACCTGACCTGAAAATTGTTTTTTTTTGTTTTTCAGTTCAATGCCATTTATTTTTGATAAATAAATTGATTTGATAAATTTGGTTTAATGCTTTATAGGTTTTCTTAAATCTATTTTTCCTTAAAACTACTTTGAAATGATTTTGTCCTCTTCTCTTTCACAATAAAACACTTCATTTTCTCTCATCTCTCCAAATTTTGGAGGTTTCTGTATTGGATAAATTTGACTTCAGTTCTCATTTAATGTTGCTAATAGCAGGATATCCAGACCTGCCTCACTGATTATCAAAAGACACTCCTACCTTTATTATACATCTCAGACAAAAGATTATCAGAAATGATTTTGTAATACTATTGTAGAATATTATCTGCTTTGTCCCCATGGCACCATGGTAGAGGAAAATTTTATACCCATCATGAAAGTTGGATCAGTCTGCATCGGAGATGGATCTTTTTATGCAAATAGGATTCCCCACTGCTTCTATTACTACTTTCTACTAGCAACCAGTACCTGCAAATTCACTTTCAATGTGTTGGGGATTTGATTTCTATTGATGACAAATGCTATTACAGAGTAAGGGATTATAGGAATTGATTTAGAACAAAGAATATGAGAAGGATTATATATGCAAATGGAGGAAGGAAAGCAAAGACAGTAATTTAGGATTCAAGGAACAGCATAATAAAAAGCATAAATAACAATGTATATCCAATAAATGGGTAACACTCCAGATAATGAGAACTATCCTATATGATGGATATAACCCCAAAGTGATTATATGATTAAATTCAGGGCTACAATATATATATATAAAAAAAAAGTGCTTTTGGTTTTGGCACATTTTGAACAATTTTGAAAAACAGCAGTGGAAGAATCCTGGGTGTTCATCTATAGGACTTTTCTGTGACTTCCAGGCCATGTCTTCTACTGACATAGAACTGAATACTGAATACTTTTATTTCAGTGAAGCATAGATTTCTACCAAAGTAAGAGCTTTATCTTTCCTTGCTGTATATCTCTGTTCAGTTCTCCACCATAACAAAGCTGGAGAAAATAGCTGGATTTCATTGTACTAAATTTACCCATACACCCACTTGTGCTTTTGGATAGTTTCAGAATGAGACCTGGGTTGTCATCTTTAATGACAAGATGCATGTTTGTTCCTGTATATAACTCATGGAAATAGGAGTGCAGAGAAGTGAGCAAACTATCCAGACAAACAGACAGTTATCCAGAAACCGGAGCAGGGATTATTATTATTAGTTATTATTATTTACCTGAAAAAGCTTTTGAGCTTCATGGGCTTTTTTTTTTTGAGGTTTTATTTTTACAATCTCATTGTAAAATCCTTGTTTTCCAGGCTGATATGAAGTACAGCTGCAGGAATGAGGAAAAAATCTTACCTGGAATTTGTTTCTGCTAGAAACTGCACTGCTGCTATGATGATCGAAGAGGCAGGTGTTTTTTCATTATTGGATTTTTACCTCTATCTTTTTATAGATTTTAAATAATTCATTTTCTGAAAAACTGTAAAACCCTTCTGTTCTGTGTCATTGTTGCTAAACTCTGTTTCTGGACTGTCAAAATGTCTCCTCATACACATCTGAAAATCATGTTTTCTAGCCAGTCTGCTGCCAGACAACAACAGTAAGAGGTAGCAGTAACAAAGTGACGCAATATTTGAGGTGAAAAAAAAAAAAGGAGTTAGGAAAATAAAGAAAATAAAAGTTGAGAAAGAACTTGCAAGTAAAGATTTCTTCCTCCAACAATTGAACTCATCCAGAAAGTTTGTACTGCTATGCAGCTTAAAGTTAAATTCCTAAATTTGTCCTACACCCACACAACTGATTTCCTCCTTTGTTCAGTGCTACCATAGAAAGAAAGAAAAATAAAAGGAGATGCCATCTTTTTCATGCATATGGTGACACTCAGGCTTCCCATGTGCAGCACTTCACACTGAAGCATATGGCACTCACTGATTCAGTCTGAGGACACAGAAAGCCAATATAAGAGCTTAGAAGTAAAACAGTGCTAAGAGCTATAGCCAAGATTTCATCTTATTGTTTGTTTAAAATCATTCAGCCAATTGTGGGGCCACTCACAACAGTCTAGTCCACACCACACTGCATCAGCTTCTGTACAAAACCACCAATGAATCATTGCTAAAACGTCTATACAGGCTAGTTTAGCAGCAAGATGAAATCCATGGTGCAACTGGGAACACAGAAATTCTGAATGTAGTCAAGATTTATTCCTCCCACTGCAATCTTCTGAGAAGACATTTCCATTTGTGGCTTTGCATGAAATATGTACAGGTAATAGAATATACTTTCAGGGAAACATACACTTCATTAAAAAAATCAAAAGTGAACAATTAAAAGAAAGAAAGAAGCTGAGATAAGGCCAAAAAAGGAAGTAGAAAGTGCAGCTCTGTAATGCTTACTCTTAGGGGATGCTTTAAATTCTTGTCTTTAGTTTTCTGAATGTGAATATCCTAGTTCCAAGGTTTAGCGAACAGGAAGATTTCCATGTACTGGTCTCATCCTACATCCAGTGTTCAGAGAAAGTTCATAAATACTCTAAACATTTTAAATAAATAACTGTAAATAATTAAATGAGTGGAATTTTTATCCTTTGGTAACAATTTTGAGGTATTCAATAATTATTAAAGATGCTCTTGTTTGTCTGAGTCTTTGTCAAGTGCCTCTATGTTGAGAGGAAGATATATTATTATATTGGCATTGCTCCCCCAAATCCACTAGCATTTTCGTATGGAATGTGTGTGTGTGCTTTGGGCTTTTTGTTTGTTTGTTTATTTTTTCTCTCGTACCTGCTCATGTTTTGTATGTTAAGTTATATGAGGAGTTGTTCAGTTCTTTCAATGAGTGTGGTCGTACATCTTCCTTCCAGAGGTACAAGATTAGGTAATAAAAATCAATTCACAGTAATCAAACAGCCATTGGCTGAATTTTTACCCAGGAAAGTATTATGTATAGCAGAGCATGGAAGAGACTACTGCATTTTGTAAGACAATCACTGCAGGATCTTCTCTGAAACTAAGTCTTTTCGCAGAAAATTACCTAGTTTAGAAACAAAACTATATTTGCTCAAAACTTGGAATTTTCACAAGAGTACACAAGTGTAGGCAATTTCAGAAAGGAATTTTGTTTCTTTCACTATATTTGGAAAACATTAGGCAAAACATTTGTCAATTTGTATATAATAGGATTCTTCTATTGATGTTGATCTTTCAATTTATTTGGAGGGAGAAGTAATAAAGATAAAGTCTGTGAAATAGGCCAAGTGGAAAACATTCATTTCTATTTTTCCTAATTAAACAAGCTTTATAAGTAAACAGTCCTAAACTTTATCATGGCCTCTCCTTACTCAAGATGAATACACTTATAAGAACTGTCATAATAATCTTATTTAATACTCTCTCTGGGCCTGTTGTATAAAACTTTAATGAATAATTTGTCAACACTAGACATAAATCTCTCTGCTGATGCATATCTTAATCTTTTTCATAATTTGCAGGTCAAAGTCTGTTATGCATAATATAAATATATATATATATGACCAATATTAAAGATACCATGTTCAGACAGGTTTATTGCACACAGCACACAGCTACATTTATTCACACTAGATATTTCTCATTATTAGCAAAGACATATATATTTGCAATAGTAGATTCAAATTGCGCCTTTTCTTTCATTATACAGCTGCATTATAAGATTTCCTAGGCTCCATTTAATTTACCACAGCTTCTTGTTATGCAAAGAAAGCATCTACTTAAAAAAAATCTACATATCAGATTGTATAGGGACTTCATACTGGGAGAGAGATTATTAAAATATGATTTATGTTTCTGAATTTAAAGTAAATCAGCTGACTGTGAAATAGTTACTAAAAGGAGCTAATTTCTCTTGCTTGTTTTTAGCATTTTACAATTTAAATGGAAGGTAAGTTTTTCTGCATTTTGTGACTTTGCAGGGGCATTTCACAAGTTTCTTTTTGATCTCTGTGTTGCAGTAATAATGTTGTTTATTTCTTGTTCAATGTTCCCTTTTAATCTTTTTCCCCCCTCTTTCTTTTAAATAGACTGAAATTAACAGTGTTCTCTGTATTTTAGGTTATTTTACTGATGTTTTTATACCAATTAATTTTTCTCAGAAAAGTTTTCAATTAAACCCCTGGTGATAGGAGGTAGAATTCTTCAACACTAATCTGGAAACTCCACCTTCCAATCACTGGGGGGTTAATTGAAGGCTTTTCTGTGAAAAAAAAAAATTGATTGCTGTATAACTGATCAGTAAAGTATTATGAGACCATAAGGATTGCTGTTAACCTTGGACTATCTAAATAGAAGAATATTGCCTTTTTTAAAGAGAGAGATAGAGAAAAAAATAATAAAAAAGATAAATGTATGAAATGGGTCTGCAGATTGAAGGAAAAAAGCTCAAGACAACTTCTTATTTGCCTTTTACCATAACACCTTCTTGAAATAGCCCACTAGTTTCAGCATGATATGGATCATTTATGTCTAAGAACTAAACTTGATGATGCAATGAAACATGATATTTTCAAAGAGCAGGAGTACTGGCTGCTCCAGATTTGAGGCACTCCCAAAGGACTGTTTGACTCCTCTGGGGGCTACTGTGCCCACTTTCACTCCTTATCTCCTTTCGAGAAATGACTATATGGCTTAGAGTACTCATCCGTCGAACAGACCATCTCCGCACCTCCAGATAGATACACTCCAGAGCATGGATGTGAGTGCCTATATTTATGCAACGGAGAAGAAGACCAGACTTAGACCTGAGTTTCAATTCTTTAAACAGACACAATAATAAAACAATTTTTAAAAGACTAAAAGTGAAACTACAAGCAAAATGGACAATGCCACTATTCCGCTGCGCTGAAGACATATTTTAATAACTTTCATGGGATAGTATATAAGGTATAACAAAATCATGCTGGGAAAGATGCAGTTTGCACTGAGTAAAATAGGTTCCTTCAAAACCCAGAGCTGGAGCTCCAGCATTATTGAAATACACTCCCTTAATGGTAAAAAAATCTTTTTCCCCCAAATCAATAGACTCCTCATAAATCAAATCCTGGTGTGAATGAGTTTCATAGATCACATTATAATCTCTGGTCTGCTACTTTAGCTTAATGCATTGATCAGCTAACAGAATATAGATTCAAAAAGAAGAAATAATTACTGAACTATAGTTCTTCATTGATCTTCCTGTAGTTTGATAGCTAACCAGAGGCAGATTTACTTATTCTGATCTGCCAGGCACAGTCTCTAAGACTTTTATGTTTTTTCAGTGATTTCTGAAGAAGCATTGGATGTGAGGGGGCCTTATTTTGCAGAGTAAACCTTTTTTTTTTTTTTTTTAAGATATTAAATACATAAACAGACCAGAACTCTCCACCTGTGGCTGAATGAATCAACAGTGGATTAGAGGTATTTTTCTTCTTGCTCACCCTGTGACCCTCACGATTTCTATTCCTGCCTGCACTGTGGGCCCAGTTAATGAGAGCCATGGAAATACACTCACTCATAATAGTGCAAAGCCAATTGGCTAAAAAGTACATATTCATCATTCAAATTCAAAACCTTGCAGGATGAAGACTTAATCTGAGCTACTATTCAAATACAGAGGCTCTTGATACCTTACCTCCCAAAGGCCATAGTCAGGGTTTCAGGCATCCCTTGGGCATTTCCTAACGCCACATGCTTCCCACTGCTACACATGGCGGGTACTGTTAATCTCAGTGGAGACAGCAAACAGCCTCCAGGCTCCATATAGAGAGATTTATGTCAGACTGATGGAGCTGAGCATTTAAGTGAGACAGTGCTGGTTGTCACTTTGTCCAGCAATTTTCTTGTCGCTTGAATGGGCAAAATCAATCTTTTGCATATAACAGTTCTGTTAACGCATATTGCCAATAATTTTTGTTGCATGTGACTACTTAATTACCATATTGCTTTGAGGAGAACATCATACGCACATTGTGTAATTCATTTTATGAAACCAGACAGTGCTAAAATTCAGGAGGTTTAGAGACACTAGATAGATAGCTGTGAAACATGGAGTTTAACAAAGATATGGAAAGCTACTCCTATACCAGTAGCTTTTTTGTTGTTTGAAACATCAAAACACTATACAGTGCTTTCTGCCTCACCTCTATAAACAAACATGTGTCTTTTGAACGTTCTCTTCCATTTAGAAGTATCCTGGAATATGACAACCTGATTACATCACATCCATTCAATAAAGTATTGGCATTTATTTAATCTGAGAAGTAATTGATAATTCACTAAATATATTCAATCTTGTTAGCTAGGATATTTTACTACAAAATATGTAAGAGGAAACCACAATTTATTAGTATCCAAAAATCAGTAGAAGTAATCATATTTCTTAAAATGTTTTAAATCTTATCAAGGATATACAGCTTATTAAAGGGACTTCTCAAAGCAATTCCTCATACATATACGCAACAATGTGTATTCAATAAACATTTAGCCATCTGTCTTCCATTAGCATTCAATGAGAACAGGGCATCAAACTCTCTTTTTTCCTCCTTAAAAATTCCAGCCTCTGATACTTCAAAGAAAGGAGGAAAAAATATTTAAAGAAGACATTTGTCAAAAATGATCATTAGCTTGCATGATAAAAGAATTTCACATCCTGGTTTTGAAGACATGTATCATAACATCTGAAAAGTTGAATAAAATATACTGGCATTTCAGATATATGTTGAAGGGAATGTAATAGATCTGATTCTTTTATTTACTTTATTGCTTTGTCCACTCATGTTAAATTTATAGTTCAAGCTAAAAGCATTATAAATAAAGTTATTTTAATCAATCAGATTGACTCATGAGTTTTTATTCTTTGATATCCTGAAAGATTTCAGAAACATGTCTGCCATCATTGTCTTTTTGCAACTTTTGGAAAGGAGAAATGGATTTACTAAACTGATTTATTATGAACAGATTAATCCCAGTTTTATCTGACAAACATAAAAATATGTTTCAAATTCAGGAAAATACTTGTATCTAGGTTTGGTATAAAACACGTTCTACTCATTCTGGTTCAACCAAAGTTGCTTCTCCCCAGGCCTCTTTCATACATACTCATACTGTTGAAGTCCAAGATTTTACTCAGATAGCTCATGTGTAGATCTTCAGCTGTCTGAGTAAAATCTTGGACTTCAAGTATAGCACTACATTAAATCAAACACGAGGGTAACAGTGAAGTGACATGGTCTTAATTTAAATCGCTCATCCCATAGCACGTATTGCAACTCCAATATTTAGTTCTCTTTTCATTTGTGATTTTGATTTTCAGGCTACATTTATATGAAATCATAAGCTCATAGAATAATTTATATTCAAAGGGGTGTCTGGAGGTCATCTGGTCCAACTTTCTGCTCAAATAAGGGCAAACATCAAAGTTAGATCCAAATTCAAAATTAGATCAGGTTGCTCTGGACCTGTTTAGCTAAATTCTGAATGTGTCCAGGGAAAGAGACTTTGCAGCTTCCTTGGCAACCAGTTGCCATTTTTGACCACCTTCACAGTGAAACAAAATCTTCATAATATATCAGGGTATTTCTTGAAGAAAACCATAACTTCTACCCTACACATTATGTAAATGCATCCACAGTGCTCTTCCTAGAAACATCTCATTCTTTCCTATCTATAAATTCCCATCAGAGAGTTAAACAAAATTAATAATAGTGGGGGGGATAATAGTGTGGTAATATAATAATGTGTTTTTTTCATAATTCCTCCACTTCTTCTACTCCAAACTTTTTACGTAACCAAATGATGGTAGAAGGATTTTTTTTTCTGTATGAATTCTCAATAAAGTTTCCATATCTGTGGAATCCTAATGTATTGTTTGAAATAGCTGTAATGTAATAGTTAGATATAATTTCTCAAATCCAAGTGCCTTAAAAGTCTCTGAGCAGAAAGCTTCTGCAAACCATTGAAGATATTTCTAAAATAAAGTTATTGTTTGATTTAAAAAATAAAAACACCTCAATGTAATTCTTCTCTCATATGCAAAAAGAACATATTTTAAAATAAACCTGAAAGTGTCAGCTCATTGTGGTGTTGCTTCTAATAAAAATTGTAATTTCCAAAATGCAAACAGCAAGTGACTGTTAATGTGAGAGTAGTGACTACAATTAGATATTCTCAAATGTAAATTTCTTATTAATATTTTAGATGAATATCTCTAGCTATGTTTTTTAAAAAGGTTGTATTTGAAATTCAAATCAATGATAAGTTAGCTGCCTTCTCTGAAAATTTCTAATAAACAATAGTGAATTTATTTTGTTATTGTCAAATAGAATTAGGCAAACACAGACTATAGCGTTGTTTTGCATTTTCAAAGGTAAATGAAAAGTAACATATAGTGATGTGTTTATTATTTTCTGGGAAATCAAAATTATTGCTCTAAATAAAAACATCTTGATTTCACTTTATTTTTCAGGTTGTCATTTTCTATTACTGATGTTGTAACAAAGATATAATCTAACACCATTGACTATTTTGCAGAAAGCCTTTATTAAATGCTACTGCAAAATAACAGCTATTTTCTTTGACTGAAAATAGAACAAATCATACTTAATCCAAGCAATCTTTCAGCAAATCCATTTAAACAAAAATCTACCATCACTGAGCTACTTCTACTGAAGCCACCCACAGGAGTAGAAGGAGAAAATATAAGAATGGACATTTTCAGAATGGTAAATAAGTACACAGAAGAAAAAGGAAAAAAAAAAGAGAGAGAGAGAGAGAGAGATGGAAAGAGAAATTTGCTATTGTTAACCACCATCTTTTAGTTCAGATTCAAATCTGGGACACAACTAATATGGATAATAACTGCAGTCATATTTCTCACTTGTCTTAATTATGCATTGTAAGAACTAAAGGTAATGAGCAGCCAGACAGACTTTTAAGTTCAGCTAAGTCAGATCTGAGCCTGTAGAAAAATATCAACACTTTTTTTCATAGGTTATTTTTTTTTTCTTCTATTTCTCCCATCCAACCACAGCCCTTAATTAATGACTTTAGGGACCTTTCTTTTCCAGTTTTTCACAGTAGAACTTTCTGGCATACGTTACTTGTGGACTTGAAAGTTGCCCAAACACACAGATATGTGTGAGGTTGCATTTTCACTGTTTCTAATTAAGTAATAAAAGAGGACACTCATAATAAAAAAAAGAAGCAAGAAGATAAAAGGGAAATGAGGTATTCATGACAACAGGATGTTCTACAGGATGTGGCTTTCTAATTCTTTTTTAACATAATTTCAGAGTCAGAGATAGATGCCACTTCTACTGTGAACCTCATTTCATTCTTTTGGTGAAAGCGGATGGTCAGGTGGTTCAAACCAGTTATTCATATTATGATCAGTCTTGGTTTTGTAGCATATCATTCTTTCATCTGGTTGTTTGTTGATGTAAGTATAGTTTAGCAATGACCTTTCTTTATCTGGTTCCTCACACAAACCTCAGATGAAATTTGCATTACACACTATACTGGCGTACTCCTCTTGCTCCTCTCATAATTCAAGGCAGACCATCTTTGAGACCTCAAGTCCGGAAGCAATCTGACATATGTAAACAATCAACCAAAATACTCACTTTGCATTTACCGCAAGGAATGTGCATATGCATACCTGAAACATAAATTGAGAAATATGTGATGAGAGAAATATGACATGATTTCTCAAGGCAAAGAAAAAGGTCTTTGATGATTTTCATGAAGTTATGAATGAATTTGTGCTAAACTCTGTGAATAGTCAGAGCTGAAAGTTCTATCCAGAGTTGATTCAGGGCATTTTTGGGCAAAATGACTCTATAGACATGCCCAAATATCCAGCTTAAGAAAGGCATAGACAGCTGGTTTCTTCACTTAGATAACTCAGTTAAGTAATTAAAGTAGGGCCTGGATTTATCCTACCTATCTGGTAGAAATGCCACTTTAGTGAAGGATTCGGTACAACTAGAGGATTCAGTACAAAATCCTATTAAATTACACATTAAAACCATAGCAACAGCAGAAAGCTACTCAGTATCTCTTTGCTAGGAAAAAGTTGAAGCTAGCTGCTTATCAAGAGAACTATTAATTTGAGTGAAAATACATATCTATACTGTATACTTCGCTAGCTGAGATAGCTGTCAAAATTCCCGCTATACTGAAAGGTGGGCAAGTGGTACTTTCAAGGTGTTTTTCATCTCTTCTTACAATTGTTGTCTAGATAGGTCAAGTATATAGCCACGTAAAATTATCTTTTCACTGTAAGATGGAGCCTAAGGTGGCAAACTCAGAGGCAGAGGTTTTGTGAGATGAATCCTACCCTGTTTGGTAAACAGGACAATGTAGTAGTTTGATATTTGGGTACTGAATGACAAATGACATAACTGTATTTAGAAAACATCAGCTATATACAAAGTATGTCTTCTCATCTTTTCTGTATACTTCCATGAAATTACACTGTAGAATAAGGGACAGTGCTGGGGATAGAGATTTTTATTTCCATAATAATTTATTACCATGGGATATCATTGAGGCCAAGAACACAGTGGGATCAAAAGAAAAAAAAAAAGAGGATAAGCAGCTATATGGATAACAAGAACATCCACAATTATATTAGATTAAACAAAAATTCATGAGGGATATAAACCTTCATGCTTCAGAGCATAAGCTAATCACTAACTGATGGGAATTAAGAAACTTCTGTTACGTAGAGGTTAATCCCTAATTGCTCACTACAGTATTTCTTACAACATCATCTGAAACAAATAGCGCTGGCACTGGATACTAGACAAAACAGACAATTAATGTTATGTTATATTGTAAAGTCTATCTTGCTTTCTTGTGGCTGTACCGTAAAAATGCATATCCATGTCTAGACTAGTTTCCTAAAGAAATGAAGCTTGCATGATCACACTACCTTCTATCTGCTATTCCTTCCTAACCTTTGAATCTATTAGCCAGTTTCAACAACTTTTGTCACAGGAGCTGAGCCCTGGAGGATAGCAAAATACCTACATGTTCAGGAATATCCAGAAGTTGCTAAGGAGATGAAACCAAATTGGCACCCTCATTGCCTTGAAATCTCATGTTCAGCATTTATGTACTCTGTTTTCCCATGGTAGTCAACCTTTAGGTGCAACCTGTCTGGCCAGGCATGCACATGGTCTTCTTCAATACCAGGAGTTAAAGGAGTGAAGGAGAAAGAGTTGGAGGTGAGAGACGTAAATGAAACTGAAGGAAGGGCAGAAAGACATCTGAGTAAAGGGGATAGTAAGATTCTGCTGTAGGCTTCCAAGTAGACATAGAACAGGAAGGCACAGAAAATGTGAATCCATGCCTTTTTTTTTTTCCCCATTGAACAACTTGTTTGAATGTTTAAGTAGAAATATATATATACATATATGCCTAAATCTTGGGTATAAAAGTCAAAGATTGCTTAGGGTGGTTTTAAATGAGTCAGTACACCCTCGCATCTCACCCCCTACCATACTCCCCACATTCCTTTTTTTTTTCATCATAAAAGGGCAATCTGTAGCAATGCTGTTACTTCTATACATGAAGAAAACATTCTGTTCTGCCTTTTTTTTTTTTTGCTCTTCAAAAATAAATATGCTATGGATCCACCTTCTTTTTCTGTTCACTCTATTGCAGGGAAAAAAAAAAGAGTTGCTTTTTGCCGGTTTTATTTTGTTTTATTCTCCATATTTGTATAATTAAACATGGTCAGACTACTGCAGTCAGAAAGGAACATAGAAAAGCCCATGACCTGATTTAAAATATCTTGAGGGCTGTTCTACCTTATACTATTTGTATAATGGACTAATAAAAGACTCTCTGCTCTGTCATTCATCCTGTGTATGGCTATCCCACAGGGTTGACATGGCATTTGTGGGAATCAGCTGTGCTGACTTCTAAAAGTAGAGAATTTCCCTCTACTGGGAGTGCTCTCCACTTGCAGATAAAATGCATTCTCTGTACCCAGAGCAGTGCAAAATGATTAGAGCTGAACCGAGACCTTACCTGACACTCATTATTACGGTATGTCTACACTGTAAGATGTGTGATTGCAGCATGTATCAGCATATTCACACTGCCTTTAATTTGCCCGGTGAAGATACTATGGCATGTAGCATCAATCAGCATGAGTTTTCAAGTCTGTTGGAGATGTTGAATACTTATATGCTAGGTATATACATGTGCATGCATGCATATAAACAAACAAACAAATAAATAAATAAATTGAAAAGTCTATAAATATATACATAGTGTATACTGATAGCAGGAAATGAATCATGTCGGGGTCTAGGCAATGCATTCAGTTGTTCATTTTGTTAAATTATTCGCATGGTTCTTAGGACAGTTTTGGCCTGAGGCTTAGCATTCTCCCAACAATTTCTGAGCCTCATAGAGGAGTTAAAACAGGTCAAGAACTGTAGCTAATAGTCAGTTTGGCTGTGCCCTTTCCTCACACACACACCAATTTTAAACGTAGTAGGGACATAGCTAGGCTTCATCCTTGGCTTTAGGATAACGAAACAATCCCCAACCTTTATTCACCGACGTAGAAGTAGTCATCTAGTGAACAGAGATGATTTGCCAGAAGAGAGGAGGAACAAAAATAATTTGAGAATGAAACAGTATATTTAGATATATCTTTTGTGGTAAAGGGAGTTCAGTAGTACCCACTCAAGAGCACTGAAAGAGGTCCTTACCTCTCCCTGAGTAACTAGGTAGGCAGTCTTCAGGCAGGATAAACATTACTCAACTCATCTGTCAATAACAGTTGTAAAAGAAAATGACAAATTCAGTTTTAATAGAAACACTTGTGTTAGGGAGAACAAATAGCCAAGAATGTCTGTGCAGTTTTCCAGCCATATGAGCTCCTTCCTGTCATGGTAATTAATATAATATTGCAATTTCATTTATATTCTTCCTATTTTTCAGCATAAATTGTGTATCTACACTGCCTGGTGTTGCACGTTATAAAGAAAACCTGAAAGTCATGTATACCTAACTTCGTAGCATTAAATACCAGAAAGAAATGGTAGTACTAGACTTTCATAAACAAAAACTTTATTAAATAGCATCCCTAAATGCTAAATAGGACCACTAGGACTTACACTTTCAAATAATTTTTTTCTGGCTTTAATTTTTCTTCTTCCATTGAAGAAATGTGTAAATCTTTCTTAAGACTAGTAAAAGTCTGGACTATCAAAAGACAAAATAAGATTTTATAGCTCTGACACGGTCACCTCAGACTATTGGAAACATTTCAGAATATGAGACAACCACTAAATGAAAGTGTTTTGAACTGGCTAGGTTGTAATATAATTGTCCATAAGAGGATTGCTCATTCCCTTTATCTGAACTGTTTGATATTGGCTTTCTGTCAGAAATATAATATTGGACTACCTGGACAATATTTGCTCTTGTATTATAATTCCCTTCACCCTGTATTATCCTTCAAAGTTCACAGAGTCCAGACATACATATATTTCTTGTAAAAAAATATGAAAACACACTTTAAAATGCCTACTATTGTTTTCTAATAATAGACCTGAATGGTGCTATTATTTTTGGTGTTTCCAGTGTTTCTGGTCATCCTGCAGGTTTGGGTGAATTTTTAAGGAGTAGTTGCACTAAAGGTTACTCAGAGTGCTCACAGGAAGCATGATGAAGGATTTTAATTGCCCTAATTCCAGGTTCATGGATAACATGGCTGTAGAAATTATTTTGGTGTAAGACCCTCTATTTCTATCAATAATTATTTCTATTTTCTTCCACATCCATACTACCTCGACTTCAGCAAAGACCAAGGCAAAATTAAATATTTTAACTCATCCTGAGTACACTGGAAATTATGGGGTTTTGGTGCAAAGAAACATTTGGATGAATGTTCACACTCAGTTCATTGAAAATTTGCAGAACTACAATGCTTATATTTGCATATCTAAATATGCAAATAGTATTGATAGGCTCAGCTTATCCTCCAATATTGCTTAAAAGTGACTACTGTATATTACAGTTAATATTGTGACTGTATACATTTTTCTATTACATTCATTTTATAGAACATTAAAGGAAAACAAACATGCAGGGAGTAAAAATACTACTGAGAAAAAGGAGAATTCAGTTATTTCCATGAGTGCATATGTACAAAAATTTGGGAAATATTCACTGAATACTGGGACCCATTGCTACATCAGTAAATCAGATAATTAATTAGCACCATTTAAAGTTAATCACTTCTTCTTAGGCTATTTATGCTTATAAATTTCTTAGTTAAATATGGCCAGTGTTCTATATGGACCATTTGACATTGAGGAACAAAGAAGATCCACTGCAGCCTTATTCTCAATGAAAACAGCCAAAATCTTACATGGATATTTTCAATATATCTGGGAACCACAATAAAGGATACAGTGTGTTCCTGCTTTCATTATAATGCTAAAATGCAAAATCTTGGCTTTGTCCCTTTCTCTTCCTATAGTTCTCTTCTCTTTCTTCTGTGGGAATAGGCATTACAGTATGGAAAATTTTGATGTCTCTAAGTTAATAAGAAGAAAACCAAACTGATTTGAAAATGGGAAAGGACTATTACTGTGACAGCATAACTATTTTTTTGTGGAAACAGGTGACCACTGGAACGAGCAACAATCTAATAAAATCCTTGTGTTATTTCAGTATTTACATTCTATAAGTCTGGAGTGGTGAAGTAAAAAAAAAAAAATCTGTATGAACATTTTAAAACCAGGAACTATAAAGCTAAGTATTTCTGCAAATCTTGCAGAATATATATGATGATGATAGGTGGAGAATAAATGGACATGTTGAGATATTTCTTCATAGAATATGAAGGAACTCTAAGAAACTTCCTCTAGTTTTGATAAACTAACAATTTTACTAGAAGTGAGAGATTATGTTTCAGAAAACTCCATTTTTCTCTTCGAAGGCCTCCTTTGTGCTTTCGCTGATGCCCTGGGGATGAACAAAAGAGCATCTCCTCTCCCTTCAGCAGCTCCTACTGCTTTTGAATCCAGCCCATGCAGTGAAAATGGCTTTTTGCCTTCTCTAACTCTCTGCAGTTCATCAGCTGGCTGCCGCAGCATAATATGTCCCCCTGCAAAGACAGGTGCTGCAAAGTTTGGGACTATAAAGGTCCCAACCTCCAGACAGTTGTTCACATGGGCTTGCTAAAGACCAAGGCTTTCATGTTACTAGGGAATTACCTGGCGTCCCAAGGGGCTTAATTTAACAACAGCAATCATCAATCCGGTTTATTGCTACTTTCTCTCTGGAAGTGACAAAAAGCACTTTCTTCTTTTCTTCTGTGAAACTCTTTAGCTTCAGAGTATTTGCTTTAACAAGCTCAGCTCAACATGGAATTAGCTATAAATGCGTTTCTTTATTCCTCTCTTCTTCTGCCTCCCCCTTGATCCCCCTGAATCAAATCTACACAGGAATAAGCACTGTCTATCAAAAAATAAAATAAGATAAAAGAGATATAATAATTATTTTGCTCTTAAAGTTTTCCTTTGAGAAAAAAAAAGGAAAATAGGAAAACAAAATATTTTTTCAGTCCCATTCTTTCATTTCCCCCTAAAAGTTTATTATTTTTTTCATGTAACATTTGCTTTGTATCTGTTTGCTCATCTGCTCTTCTGTGCAGAATTCTACCTATATAAATACACAAGTATCTCAGCCTTATGGGCCCCTGAGATTAGGCTTTGAGAAGCTAAAATAGTTTCTGCCATAATTAATAAATTGAAATAAAACTAAACCAGGTCCCACTTCAGTAAGGACACAGCAGGTGGGCCAGAACACTAACCAGCTCTATCATTTTCTTTAGAGTGTGATAAATCCTCTAATCTTTTGGGTCAATGGGACTATTTGTGCCTATTTCTGTTGAAACAGTCTCTTGTCTAATTGCTTTTAGTGTCACCAAAGCCAGCTAGGCTTTCACTCAGGCATTATATCAAGTATCACCTTGTAGAACTGTCCTTATAACTGCCCCCACACCTTTATTTTTTAACCACCAGGAACACTGGGGTATTGAAATTCAGTGCAGTAACATGCACACACTATACGCCTATGTCTGGAAGCAGGAGCTGCTTTATTTTCCTAGCAAAACCAGTTCGGTAGCACAAAAGTAGCACACTCCCAGGCGTAAGGATAAGAGACCTTCCTCCAGGCTACGGATTATAGCTCATGTATTTGGGTTACATTAGCATTTCACATTATAGAGGCTTGATTCAGTCATAAACTCCACCAGGGCAAGAGAGGATGAAGGGGCTGAAGCAACAAAAAGTTTACGGCATGTGCTCCTTCCTTACCACCCTGGCCTGGAGTGAGGAACCTTGGCTGTAGGGATCAAAGGACTACCGTCCATAAATATATTTAAATCTGTGCCTTCAGAATGAATCCTGGGTCTTTTTGAACTCTCATATCCTAAAAGCAATGAGTCCTTCATCTCAAGGGTAGGAAAAAGTGTTATCAAACAAGCAGGGCTCACAGCTCTTATTCCCGAATCCTTGAAACAGGGGGATTACATTCTTCAAGTGGGCTGTCCTTTTTTTTCCATCTTTTCTCCCTTGCTTTAGCACACCCCGTGTATTCTGGGCTACAGATGATGCCACATCTCTGTTCTCCTCCTGTGCTTTTCCATTCCTTTCCCACGATGGTGACAGTGCCACAGACAGTGGAGTTAATGTGGCAGTGTCTCTGCTCATCACCTTGTGGGCAAAATGAGATTCCTGCTTCTCCTCTTCCCCTCCCCACCTCCCACTTGCAACTTCTGCACCTGGGTTTGTCTTGGCAGCATAACACCATCCTCTCCAGCAGGTATCATGAGATACTGATTATAGCATTTGGGACTGCCGCTTTTCCTGTTCGTTCTGCAGGAGGGGGAAATGCTATTTGTAAATGAACACAAGAAGTGGTAATTAGCTCTTATATAAACCTAATTTCAGCATTTGAAAACATAATAGCAATCTTTATATCTATTTCCCCGTTATCAAGATTTCAGACTGCTGAGATGCCTGTGGAGGGTGTGTGTTTGCCAAGTGGGTAGCGCAGAGTCTGCCCTGGGTTACAGGATGCAGCAGCCTCAGGGGGAATGTGAGAGCCAGGGCTCTGTCCGGGGGATGCTCAAAAGTCAGGATCCCTTGCCCTGGGGCAGGAGGTTTTAGCAAGAGTGCCCCGAAGCCAAAGACCCTGAAAACTGATTCTAGCCACAAAGCTGACAAGGAACATCAAATTCAATGAGCAGCTGCAGTGTGTGAAGAACTTTGGATTCATCAGAAACTTGAAAAAAAAAAGCTCAGATTTGCATACAAATTAAAACAGAAATAAATAGATGAAATGACATTTTTTGAAGACTTTTTTTTTTTTCTGTGTGTGTGTATGTGCCTGTGTGTGCCTAGATCTGTTTAATATATTAGAATATTGCTCACATATAGGTT
Organism: Crypturellus undulatus; assembly: GCA_013389825.1. Taxonomy (NCBI): domain Eukaryota; kingdom Metazoa; phylum Chordata; class Aves; order Tinamiformes; family Tinamidae; genus Crypturellus; species Crypturellus undulatus. The sequence continues at coordinate 116,640 of VWPW01012043.1, read as the reverse complement.
TCTGATTCCTGGATTAAATACATTTTTTTCATACTTTACTTAGAATTTATTTTTTCTTGATCCTTTATCACCCTTGTTGATCTCTTCTAGATCCCTCAGAATGTATCAACCTACCTGTTGAGCAAATACTAGAATCTTCCACTGAACCTAAGGTCTCTGAGTTCTAGTGAAACAAAATAATGGAAGACCTGCATGCAGTTCTGATGTTAGTACACTTCAGGATTATATTTGTTTTTCTTGGAGCATTATCTGTTTCGCTGTTGACAACTTGCTAAAACTCCTCCATTTTCTATTTGCTGCTGCCTATGTTTTCCCTTTTTTTTTTTTTTATATTGGCATTTTCCCTTCATAAGTATGCTACTTTGCAGTTCTCTTTCACAATTTTTATTGACCTTGGACTTTTGGACTTCCTACTCTGTCATCCAAGTGATGTAATCACTCCCAGGCTGGTGGAATTCACATATTTCCTGTGTTCATAATTTGTCATTCAAATGTCCTTAATAAAAATATTAAATAACTCATGGCCCAGAACTGACATATATAAGGCCTGTTTGAAATAGCCTTCTGGTTTGGCAGAAACCTCATGATGACTCTCTCTGTTGTTTTCTTCAACCAATTCTGCATCAACTGCATTTAAGACGGACTGTATTTCCCAAATTTACTTGCAAGAATGACACATGCATCTACGTGACAAGTTACAAACCTTAACAAATCATATTTTCAAATATATCTAGTGCTTCTCTCATATTCAGTGTCCAGTTTATTGGTCAAGAATGCAATTGACTGGCTTGGCATGTTTCATCAAATCCTGATAAATCTATATTGGCCTTGTCTTAGCACCTAATTATCTACCAGCTGCACAAACAAACAAACAAATTATTAATTTTATTTCAATATCTTTTGGAGTATCAAAATGACGTCAAATGTTATATGAGTCTTTGGCATCTCCTTTCTCCCCTTCTACATTTCTGTGTTGTATTGGTAGTTTTCTTCCTTTCCTCTGAATTATCCTGCCTTCTTCATAGATATGCGTAAAAAATTGCCCATGCTTTTACTATTTTTAGCTCCTCTGTTCTCCATTTGTCTTGTTTTCTGTTGTTAATTTGAGTCATGTCAAGTTTATTTCCACAACAATATTATATAAAAGAAAAGAAAGAAAAAAAAGAACTCTGAAAATTTCAACCTTTCCTGTATTGTGTGCCCCATATTACTTTCTGCACATTTTAAACAAAACCTTTCTTCCTAATATATTCTAAGAATTTCTTGGAATGTACAGCCAAGTATTATAAATTAACTAGAATGAGAACTGGCACAGGAATTGTTACGATGACCATGCTCTTGGCCAGAGCCAAGTAGTCAGATGATTTTTGGGACCAGTTCAAGAGTTAGTACAGGTCAGGGACCATTCCCAAAAGGCAGCGCAGATGGGACCATGTCATTCTGGAGGCTAAGAGTGTTTAATAGAATGATGTGTCTAGGCTGTGCCAATTGGCCTCTATGTCAGAGAATGATCTCTGGCACTGTTTGTTTATTAGTATAGATCTAGCCTTTATCTCCTGATATTTTCCTTATCCATCAGATATTAAATTGGTTCAAGCCCCCCATTCCCACCAAACTTTACATTTTTCTGTCACTGTTATGCAGATAATAAATCTAATAAATCTCTGTCAATATTTTCTCCTGATTTGATGTTCCATAGGAGTTATGTGCATCTTTTATCTTCATCCAGAGATATTTAATCATTTCAAATCTCATCTTTTTTGTGTGTATGTTCATATACTATGATTTTTTTTCCTTAATATATAAGAAAACATCTGCAAAATGACAGAAAGAAGTCAGAATTTTCATTCTGTTTTTCATTGTATATAATATAATTCATTGTATATGAATTATATTATAATTCATAATTAGAATTTAGGATAAAATTTGCTTTTTTTTCCAGACACTTTATGCTAAGCATTCTAGTGCTTTGCTGGTTTGGGAGACCCTCCTCCGAATGCCATGGGAATCAGCACAGGTGCAACAGCCTATTCAGGCAGAGTAGATTGAAGAATGCTGGCCAGGATCAGATGACCTGGATCAGCTGTCCTGAAGTGGACATTTCACTTGCTTTAAAAGTAAATGATAAAAAAGTGAATGCATTGAATGTATGTTCTAGAACCCCCAAGTAGCAAAAGTTCATATATTGTTCAGATTGGAACAGAGGGAAAATGATAAAGTCATAAAAAAAAAAAAGTTGTTTTTGTTCTTTCTTCTTTTTTTTTTCTTTTTTTTTCCCCATATCCATACATACACTGGTATGTATATGCTAGAAGGAGAGAAGAAAACCCCAGGCCCTTAGTAGCTGCTGAGCCATTTAAACAGTTTTCACAACATCATCGATAATTACAATTATCCTTTCCTTAGGGACATTGGAGCTGCCAATTTTCTACAATTAAAAATAAATAAATAATTCAGAAGAGAGGTTGACTACTCAACCTGCTTTAGTACAGAGCTTCAAGCACCGCTTTCTCCAAGCATCACTTTCTCCAAGGTCAGGATCAGTGTATTCCTATAAGAAAGAAGTCGGGCAAGGCAGGCAGGAGACCTGTGTGGATGGGTAAACTTGTTGAGAAAAAGAGCACGTACGTAATGTGGAAGAAGGGTCAGGCCACATGGGAAGAATATAGGAACATTGTCAGAGAATGCAGGGATGCAAAGAGGAAGGTCAAGGCCCATTTGGAATTAGAGTTAGCGAGAGATGTCAGGGACAACAGGAAGGGCTTCTACAAATAGATCAGCAGCAAGAGGAAGACTAGGGAAAATGTTAGTCTGCTGCTGAATGGGGAGGGTGCCTTGGTGACAGAGGATGAGAGATTTGATTAATCCCAGGTTCAAGTACCTGAGGGAGGGAGGATGGGACCAGGTTCTTCTCTGCAGCAGCCAGTGACAGGACGAGGGGTAACGAGTGTAAGTTGAAACACAGGCAGTTCCACCTCCAGGTGAGGAAGAACTTTCCTGTGAGGGTGGCAGAGCCCTGGCACAGGCTGCCCAGAGAGGCTGTGGAGTCTCCTTCTCTGGAGATCTTCCAAACCCGCCTGGATGCCACCCTGTGCCACGTGCTCTGGGTGTCCCTGCTGTAGCAGGGGGTTGGACTAGATGCTCTCTGGAGGTCCCTTCTAACCTCAACCATTCTGGGATTCTGTGATTCTGTGATGTAGATGTCAGCACTACATTTGTAAGCAGTGGTAGAACTTAAAAATATTTTTTCTCTTTTCCCTCTTTTTATTTTCTTCTTTTTTTGTTGTTGTTTGTTTTGTTTTGTTTTGTTTTTGTTTTTTTTTATTTTGGTTTGTTGTTGTTTTAGTACGGTCAGGCAGGATTTCACGATTGTTATAGACTCATTTAGTCTAGTGGGAAAAAAAATATAGAGGTGGTTATCAAATCTGTTTGGATTAGGAATATAAAGAAAAAGCCTGTTTAGTAATCATGAGAAATAACAAGTGCCTGTGGGTGGCACTGTAGGTATTTGGTCATTAATTATGAACAGAATCAAGACAGTGATTGCTTTGCTCCTGGCACATCTGTAGAGGGAAGTTTCTTCCACTTCACATCAAAACTGTAATATGACTGTGACAAGAGTGGAGATCATCTTTCTGATCAGAGTTACAATAAGTAAAGACAATAAAAACTCTTCTAGACCTCTGCTTACGACTTGCAGCCAAAGACGATGTTAGTTTAAGAGGTGGACTTTTTTGGAGGACAGCTTTACAGAGCTTGAATAAAAAGGAGTTCTTATTTTAGGCACACTTTAAATATTTTCATTCTTGTAACTACTATAATTAGAAATTTCAGTATATTATCATCCATTTTGGATCTGAAGTTTCTTCAGCTAAAGAAAGCAGACTACTGCCTGTCCATCAAGGCAGAGATTTATTTTAAAAAGTGTGTGTGATATACAAGCAACTGATGCTGAAAATACTAGGCAATTAGGTTACAACTCAGCACTTCCCTGGTTCAGATGGCTAGCTGCTGGAAACCATCTGATTCTTTATTTTCAGGATATTTTCTGAAGTAGTTTAGGTGATCTTAATTTTTTATTGTGTTTTTTACTTACGATTCATGGCATATGCATATGTAACGGGATTATGCATTAATCCATGTAGCAATCTAATAGGTGACTTTCTGCATACTGAATATCAGCCTTTCTGTTTTCATTGCTTAGGTTTTGTGGTTAGATTCTTGCAGTTTTTACAGTTTTTGTCTCATCATACACTCAGCAAATTAACTGAAGCAATACCACATCCTAAGAAACAAAACACCAGCATCTCAGCAAACTTTCTCAGTATCTCTAGAAACACGAGAACTCAACAGCTAAGCTGGACATTTGTACTATCTTAGGCCTACAGGGTAAAATGACATCATACTTGTGCCACTACAAGAGCCAATATTTTAACTTCACAGAAAGCATTCAGAGGTGTGTTCAAAGTTTATTTTCTATCATCCTTTTCTACTTACAGATATTCTGAAAATGGATGAAAGAGAAGCTGAAAACTGCAGTTTAGTTTTCTAATATAGTTTTCACTAAAAGATGAAATATGTTGTGTTCCTGATATCACATAAAACTCAAATCTTTCAGCTGGAGTAGAATCATGAGTAAAAGTGTGACAGTTCTCTTCTGTGAACTTGTGGGCTATATCTATACCAGCAAACAAAATAGCACCCAGAAACCTTTCTGGGCTTTCCGGGGCAATCATTGTGCATTCCTAGAATGGTCTCTGTCAGCTTTTGATTTGTGCCAATTATCAGTTTCCAAAACAATCCTTGGGAACAGGAAATTTCTAGGCACCATTCCCAACAGGCAGTTTGTATGCACCACCCTGTTTTCAGTGGCTAAGATAGATGCAAGCTCCTCCCTGCCAGTTGGCTTCGGTGCCCAGGAATGTTCCCAGGATCATTTAATTTGTTAGTGCAGAGGTAGCTGTAGGGGATCCAGTCACAGAAATTTGCCTGAGGTATTTGCTCAGGTAAGTTAAAGAAGAGCCATCCATCCTTCTGCTTCTTCTTCCTGTCACTCCACTCCTCCTAGCTCCTTTGGCTGATGTAGGAGAGCATGCCTTATAAAGGATATTTTGAATATATTAAATCAGTGCAAGTTTCAATAGTTGCATACCCATTTTTAGATTAAATATTCTAGTTCTGACATAAAGGAAATGCAAGCTGCCTATGAATTTCCTAGTGAAAAGAAAATCTAAACGTATCCACACTATTGTGGTAAGGAATAGTGGCAGATCATACTGCCATGCCTTACCAGAGTTGAGCAGAATGAGCTTTTCTCTAATGACCATTCCCGTCTGAATGCATTCCTACTTGGCTCTCTTCTGTGGTGCTATCCTCTATGGAGGATTTTTGCAGGATGCAATAATGGAGGGAATAGATGGAAAGAAGAAAATAGGCAAAAAAGCTAGCATCATGTTAACTCTGGTGAGGGAGTCTGTCAGTAATGTCCCTCAGGACATACCCACTACTCTGTATAATGGAGGCATCATGTTTGGGTATGAAGTGCTGTAAGATAACCTAAAATACTGTGATAGCCATAGAAGGAAAGACATCCTTTTAGATTGCAGCTATGCTTATTACCAATTGCAGTCAACTCAAAATTAAAATTGGATTCTAAGCTTTTTCCTAATAAATGGTTTATATAATTTTGGTCTTTAAAGAAAACAGAAAAATGTGTGCATCAGTTGAAGAGATTAGACTATGGACTTCAATTGTGTCTGTAAAGTAATGTATAATGACGACCTATGCTGTAGGAGTTCTGCTGATACACTATGTCTACTGGCGGTGATAGTAATAAATACAAGCATTGCATATGTCTTCATCCTTGTATTCTCTTCTATATATGCATGTGTATCAACTGTAACCTTTTTTTGGCAGAGATGTTTGTGTCCATTAATCCTAGTCCTACTTTTAAATTAACACTTTAGACATACATTGAAAAAAAATGTACTGATTAATTTGGATACCTTGTTACATTAAGTGGTAAAATACCTTCCATTGCCAAGATCAACACAGCATTTTGAATATAATGTAGCACAGTATGTATCTGAGGATGAGGGATAGATTATTTGCAGACACTTAGTGAAATGTAATGGTGTGATGGTGATATGTGCCCTCCGGCATCTGGAAGAACTCAGTCCAGTGTGCTGCCTTCTTACATTATTCTGGATGTACCCTGGAATGATTGTACTGCTAATGCTATTTAAAAGGGTCAATATTTAGCATGCTGTGCAGTGTTCCAAGTGTCTTAAATACTTGTATGGTCCATATTGCCCCAGGATATGAGCCTTTTTTCAGGCTTTGCTGAAATTATCCTCAGAACACCCAGTGAGATAAAGGAGTGTTTTACCCCATTTCCACACACCAGGAGAGAAGACAGAGAGAGACCATGGCACAGATTCTTAAGAGCAGAACAACAGCATAGCACTTTTACACAGAGGTGCTCCTTTCACACTTCCATCTACTGCATTCCTCACTAGTGGGCTAGATCGTATCTTATTACCACCATAACATCTTCTAACTTCTCCACTGGTCACCCAGTGAATGAGCATTAACTCTACTAGCAGTTATGGAGCAGTGGCCAGTAAAATTAGGGCATATTTTTTAGCATGCTCCTTGTAAATGGCCCATAAAATATCATTTATACAGGATGGCTGTATGAATATTTTTCTGACCAGTGCATAAGGCTTTCCCTTTCATTAAAAAAAATGTGTAAAAAATTATTATGAAGGAATAAGAGGAATAATTCTCACTCACATTTCATCTGGACACTCAGATGGGACTTCAGCCAAGGCATACATTAAGACTTGGCAAGCAGAGCTACTTCCAAGATCTACAGTTTATTCTCCAACAATCCCATCAGGCTAGTTTCCCAGTCATTCAAATATTAAAGTAACCAGAGACAAAAAGATTTATGATTATTTATTAATTTTATGAGAAAGGTGGAAGTCTACTGGAAAGTGAATGTCACTGTATCTTCAAAAGTTAGCAAAAACTGTTCAAATGGATGTGTCATATACTAGAAAGGCCATTGAAGCCAATATGCAAAATGATTTTTGGGGTAGGATAAAATATTTTATATAAGTTTAAAAAATTAATAAATAAAAAGGACCCCTCTTCCCTTTGGAGCATTATCCCATGGGATCCTTCCAATCTTCCAAGCAAATCTCTGAACAAGGCAAATTCTGCTTTGCTGAAATTCCAGCTTGTGATCCTGTTTTTTTTTTTTTTTTTTTTTGCCCTGATTCCTTTTTTCATAGGATTCTGAACGATCCTCCTTCTTCTGGCCACTGCAGTCAAGGCTGCCATTGGCTTTCACCTCTCTAACACATTCTTCCTTGTTAGAAAGTATGAGGTCCAGCAGAGCATTCCTCCTCATCCAATCCTTGATCAGCTGTATTTGGAAGTTGCCATCAATGCACTCCAGAAGCCTCCTGAACTGTCTTGCTGTGCTGTAGCCTGTAGCTCCATTAGAGGCTGCTTAAAAGCCTCCATGAGGAGTAAGGTCTCTGCCTGTCCTCGCTTGGTTATACTTACTTGTCAGCAGCAGGTACCCTCAGAGAGGTCCCAGGAATCTCCCAGCAACCTCTAACAAAATCCCCATAAAAAATCTCAAAACAAAGGTTAGAAACTCCTGCATAAACTGCTGTGTCTGTTGACTGCCTCTTTATCTTAATAATAACAAGTTTCTTGGTCTTCAGGATACATGTTGATGTCATCAACTCATTTCAAGGATGAGTTTAAGAATGATCAACTCATCCTATTAATCAACGAACATCTCAGGAAGCAATCAGTAAGCGTTTTTATTAATTCTGCTTATCTGGAATTAGTACAATATGTTTGAAAAGTAAGATAATTTAACTTAATGCAAAAGAAAGCAACATGGACAGCTACAGATTCATTAATTGCAATGCTGCCGAAGTTAGAACACATTTTAAGGGAGGGAATAATTAAAGATGAGGAAGTAAAGGGAAAACAGGATAAAGTGTGACATGGATTCACCAAAGATAGATCACATTAGCCTTAGCAGATATTTCTCTTTGATGAGTTAATTGATTTTCTAGATAAAGGAAAGGCAATAGGTTTAATCTAACTGGACTTCAGTAAATCATTTGATATGTTGCCATATGGGAAATCATTCATTAAACTGCAGAAAATGTAGATTAGTATAAGAATTAGATACTGAATGAAGCGCAAACGAACAGAACAACGTAAGAAAGCAGAGTAAAAGTATTATTGACTTTAACAGACTGTGGATATCTTAAAAGTTGAGCCAAGCATCATTCTTGAGGTTTTTCAAGAACGAAGACTTAAGAAATTGGTCATATCTTCATTTCTGTTCTCAACGCAAGACTACTGCTAATGAAAAATCCTAGAAACTCCTGTCAGTAAAAGAAAAAATGAGTTGAACATAAACACTCCCTATGAAAAAATAAGAAATAATTCTTGTAGATTTGTATAAAATTACTGATAATGCACTTAGAGTTTTAACAACAAGCATTTCTTCCATAAGGCAAATCCATCAATTAGAGAACAATGAAAAAATAAAACATTTTAGAATTCTACTCAGGTGCAGAAAAAATATGAGGCAACGAAACACTGTCATACAAAGTATCAGAAGAGTATTTCTAGGAAAGAAAAGAAAATATTTATGTCAATGTCTGAACACACAATACCTTTAAAACATATTTTTAGTCATTTATCATGAAGAAAGAGGAAGTGAAAATAGAACAGGAGCAAAGAAGGGCTCCTGAGTAAACCAAAGATATCTATATTCCATGTAGGCTTTATCACGCAGCAAAAGAAAGAGGAATTACAAATGTTCTCTCTGAAGAAAGGAAGGATTCTGAAGACAAACAAAATGTCTATCTGTAAAATAATGCAAGAGTGGGATTAGATTATGAAATAATGATGTCATGTGATGCTCTTGGCACCAAGGGACTATAGCCAATGACTCAGAATATCCTCTCCAATCCAATGTTCTTAGATCCCAAAATAGAATAAATTGCTTCTCTTCTTAATAATTTAGTAAGATGTGTGAGTGACAGAAAACAGTCTTTTAACAATAAATCCAGAAACACAAACAGATTTTCTGATACATAAACATAAATTTATTTCCAATCATCAACGGCAATTTGAGGTCAGAAACCTGAAAGGCATAATTATCAGAAATACTAAGCTGATATTAATAATTTATATTCTAGTATCAACAGTCTTGCTGTCCTGTGCAAGAGAGAAAAGTAAAGTTCATTTCCTTATAACATTTTTTTTGATCCAGAAAGGTATGACTCTTTTAAATCCAAGCTGTGGATATAGACTGGTGCAATTATTCTCCTCTCCTCTCCTCTCCTCTCCTCTCCTCTCCTCTCCTTTCCATAACA